>JADBJO010004387.1:0-5000 GCA_016801955.1 Conus betulinus | reverse complement strand
TTGAAGATTGCGCTGAATGCGGTAGGCGGGTCGTTCAGTGGCAATATTTTGGTTCTTAAACGTAAAAAAAAAAAAAAAACCCACGTAAATGCTGACTTTCCACTGCCTTTTCACTGTGGTCAGTCCCTCAGCACTGATAATATCCCATTCCCTGTTTGAAGATAGTGGGACACGGGGGAGAAAGGAGGGGAGTTCTCCAGAAAAGGTAGACGCACAAGACCCCCGCCAAGCGGTCCGACAAGGACAAAGGACAGTAAAACGGGATCTGGGACACGCCTGGCCTTTTTGGTATGCCGACGTCACAGAGGTCAGGGGATGCATGCCATACCGTTACCCTCTCCTTGCCAGAGACTGTCGGCAAACTTTGTGTGTGTGTGGGCGGGGGGAGGGGGGGGGGGAGGAAGGGTTGGGGTTGGCGGATTGTTGAACGAGGGAGAGGGGAGAAGATAGGGGAGTAGGGAAGAGAGTGAGCGAAGGTGCTGAGAGAAATGGCATCAGAAGCACACGCGCCATCGGCCTAGCATGAATAAAAGTTTGATAACATGTGAACTCCGGGCCGCCATGCGGCGAAAATGCTGTTCGGAACTTTACGAGCTTTGGTGCATGAGTGAGGGGTATGGATTGAAGGTCTGTTTTCCCCAAGGTCTCTTCCGCTTCCTGATGCCTGCTTCCCCCCCCCCCCCCCCACCCCCCAATTCCCCTCCTTTCTTCCCTTCCTCTCCCCTCTTGTGCACCTTACCCTATTTCCGTTGTTACCTGAAACTTTCTATGCTCTTCTACCATACCACTGGCCGTCTGTTGGCATGTGGAAAGATTGAAGGAATGGTTATCCTTAGAGCGGATTTTGAAGGTCAGATTATGCGTATGTGCAGCGAGTCAGTCAGTCAGATGGATATCTGTTCTTTTGTTTGTCTATCAGTCTGTCTATCCATCTGTCCACCTGTCCATCCAAGCTTCCATTTCATCCGCCCTCTGTATCCAAATGGTTCACTGTTCTGTGAGTTTTTTTCGTGCCCATACCCACTCTCCTCACATTCCTCATGAATCGATGGAGTTCGATGGTAAACACTTTATGGTCTCCAGCCTCTTTCTGTAAAGGTCAACACGAGGAATCACGTTGGGAATGTCTTTCTTGGTTCAAATACATCGCAATCTTTATATGGTGTAGCTACCTTTCGTATAATAATAGCTACATTCAGACACCATGACCATCTGACCAGACCATCTTTTCTTTCAGTTTTGTTGACATGCCCTTCAAGTGGCCATTACTTTCTTTTCTTGTTATAAATATTTGAAAGACCAGGTAATACTGGCTAACCCTTATAAATATTTATCGTCTGCACAACTTTCCTTCGATCTAAGCCGGTAGACATGGAATAATTATGAACACATTGATGTTTATTATACTCCTGTCAAGTGAAAGAATGTTCTAGTGAGGTACAAGTCCACGGTACTTTGTCGAGTTGAGTTGCTGACGGCCAGAGATTTGATTCATCAGGACATGCTGGCTGACCTTGTCCCCACTCTCCTGATGCTGTCAGATCTCAGGGTATGGTTTCAGAGAAAATGCCATTATGAGCGTACGCATACATGCGCGCATGTCCTTGTTGTGTCTGTTACTCTCTCGCTCTCTCTCTCTCCTCTACTTCTCTCTCCTCTCTCTCATCTCTCTCTCCTCTCTCTCCTCTCTCTCTCTCTCTCTCACAAACTTAGAGTATAAAGACACATGCATTGTACTTGCGTTCTGCTCGGGTTGATGTGTGTATGGTGAAATCACGTCTGTCACGATCCCCCCAACCCACACCACACCCGCACCCATTCCCTTGCTTCTCTGGCTCTCCCTCCCTCCCTCCCTCCCTTCCTTTCCTTTTTCTGCAGATCGATAGTTGGCTAATGCTTTGAACAGCACCTTGCGTGATTCTGTTAACGAAAAGGGAATAGGAGGAACAGGGAGGAGTGCTCTTTTTTTTTTTTTAATACGAACCGAACGCACTGCACGCACCTAGACGCTTCGTAAATCGTTTTTAAAGCTTTCAGAGAAGGTACTTGCTTTTTAAAGGAGAGATGAACTTTCCCCAATTTCATCGCTGTCGATAATTGAGTTTGCCCCCCCCCCCCCCCCCCCCCCCCACGAGGTGCTGCTGTGGTGGGGTGGAAGTCACGGGAACGCAGCTTCATAATAGGACGGGGGATTATGTTGACTTTTTTCGCCTCGCCCTGTCTGTTGGGGTTTGCTTTCCCACTGCTTGAGGTGGCTGTCGGTGCTCTTTGTGGTAAATCGGTTGAATTTCAGACGTAATGGGTTTGAGATACTTTTCATAGAATTGACACACTGATACCGAAGGTTAGTATACCGAAAAGAAGAAAGAAAAAAAAGTGGCAATCGTAGGAATGAAGCATCACAATTTTTAATGTTTGCTGTGTGGTTCATTTGAAGTATTGATCTTGATAAAAAAAATGTTATGCATTTTTTTTCTTTCTGGATTTCTCTGTCTCTGTCTGTCCTGTCTGTCTGTCTGTCTGTCTCTCTCTCTCTCTCTCTCTCTGTCATCTCTCTCGCTCTCTCTCTCGTCTCTCTCCTCTCTCTCTCTCTCTCTGTATCTCTCTCTCTCTCTCTGTATCTTGGCTCGTGGCCCCCCCCCCCCACCCCTCCTGTGTCCTTTCTGTCGTCCTCTCTTTCTCTCTCTCTCTCTCTCCTCTGCTCCCTCTTCCTCTCCCACCTTCTCTCTCTGTCTCTCTCTGTCTGTCTGTCTGTCCTGTCCTGTCTCTCCTGCTGTCTCTCCCTCCTCTCTCTCCTCTCTCTCTCTCTCTCTCTCTCATCTCCTCTTCTCTCTCTCTCTCTCTCTCTCTCTCTCTCCCTCTCTCTCTCTCCCCTCAGCACTGTCAAATATGATATAATACGATAAATCGACGAAACACGTTTATTTGTTCAACGAAAACCCTCTTCCCCTTCCTCCCACACTCGCTTATTTGTAACGCGACCCACAGTCGAACGCCTCTCCTCTGTGTACATCAGAGTGAAAGCTGGACATCGAAGACGAAGCGAAGACAGTGCGGTTTGGTAGGGATGGGAGGTGAATGGTGGAAGGGGGGGGGGTTGGAACAAACCAGTGGTTTGCGCTGCGTATATATATTTATGTCAGTCTGTGAGAAAAAGATACACGTTGGGCGCAAGGCCGTTGCGTGACAATGAGATTCCTTTTTTTTCCCCCCCCTTGCGCGCTTCCCTCCATCACCCCCCCTTCCTCCCTCCCCCCCCCCCCCCCCCCCCCCCCCCCCCCCCCACCCACACACACACCACACACCTGTGACAATTCTCTTTTCTTTCGGCTTTTTCCCTTTTATGGTCTGGGTCTGGCCATCGAATAACATGCAGCATGATGGTAAAGAACTCGAAGGCTGTTAGCTGGGAGGGGGGGGGGGGGATAAAGTAGCGGCCCACGCACCTGCTGTCCCCTCTTCCTCCTCTCACTCACTTCCCCTCCCCCCCTTTCCCTGACTGTCTGCGCCCGCTATCCCGTCCTTCTGTGCCCAAACTCCCTTCAAAACCTCGCTAACCCCTACCATTCATTCTTTGTATGTGCCGACTCTCTTTGTCTTTTCTCTCTCTGTCTCGCCATGTCTCGGTCTCTCTGTCTTGTCTCTCGGTTCTCTCGCTGTCCTCTGCTGGGCTCTCGTAGTGTCTCTCTCCCCTCTCTCCTCTCCTCTCGATCTCTATCTCTCTCTCTCTCTCTTCTCCCTGTATTGCGCGATCTAGTTCTATTGCTGTTGCTGGATGTCATATATGGTATGGCTGTCTGTTCATGTCTATCTATCTTCTATCTCTGTTGTATTTCTTCGCTATCTCTCTCTCTCTCTATCTCTCTATCTCTGTCTGTATGTTACTGATGTCTTACTTGCGTCTTAGTCTGTCTGTCTGGTCCGCTGTCTCTTCTCTCTCTCTATCTCTCTCTCTCGCTCTCTCTCTCGTCTTGAACTATCTATCTCTCTATCGCTCTATTCTCTCTCTATCTATCGTTCTATCCTCCTTCTGATTCATATCACTCATCATCTGTCTATCTCAATCTATGAATCTCCTCTCTCTCTCTTCTGTCTCTGGCTCTACTATCGTGTCTCTCTCCCTGTAGCTCTCTCGGTCTCTTCTTTGTCTTCTCTCTTCTCGCTCTACTCTCGCTCTCTCTCTATCTCTCTGTATTGCATCATGACTAGCTAGGCGCATATAATATATCATGCTAGTTAAAGCGTAAGTGTATTATGCTCTGTAAAAGAAAGAATGGGATTTCAGATGAACTTAAGTTCTGTTTAACTTTGCTTTGAATTTTTTGAAATTTCCTATGTGAGCTCCAGACCACACCCCATCCCGTATCTCTCCTTACCCCCACCCTATCCGACTTCAAAACAGGATGGTGGCGTAACATTGAATGGGGTGGTTGTTGATTTATAAGCAGACATCTCATCCCGCCTATATCTCCTCTCATCTCTCCCTATCTCTTCTCTCTGGCTGGACCTGTGTGTGAGGACGTAGAGTGCTGTGTGTGTGTGTGGGGGTATCCCCTCTCTACCCCACCCCGCCACCCATACCCCACCCCCCACACCCCCAAACTCATTCTCCTTTCACTCTTTCGCCCTCTCCAATTCACGATTGTTAGGCTGTAAAAGAGGATCCTGTAGTTAAAGTTCGTTACGTTGGACAGAGAGAGGAGAGTTTTCAGGGCTGGGCGTAAGTTCCGTTTTTGGTTGCTTTGATCTGTGTTTCCTTTATGAGCTCCAAATCCCCCCGTCCTTAATGTACCACACCCTGTCCTCGATGACTTGGAAAAGAGGGGTTGTGGCATACATTGAATAATTGTCAATATATGTAATGTCAGCCGACACACCCCCACCTCACCCAACCCTTCTCCTCAGTGTGTGTGTGTGTGGTGTGTGTGTGTGTGGTGTGTGTGTCCCTCGCCACCTTGTCTCTGTTGTCTGTCTGTCGTCTGTATGTCGGCTGGCTCTCC
>JADBJO010004386.1:137500-200461 GCA_016801955.1 Conus betulinus | reverse complement strand
CTCCATCGTCTCTCTTGTCTCAACACACACACACAACATCAGAATGACTCGACATCAAAACAAAACATATCTTTACTCAAGGCACATGTAAATACATTTGACAAACTCCGACACTCCCTTGTTTCATATTCAATGGATGCGGTGGGGGGATTATAACATGCATGCAACTGCATAAAACACACACACACAGAAGGGGTAAAAAAAAAAACTATGGGGTAAAATAAAAAAGACCACACATGTAGCAAGACATACAGCACATCTGTAAATCACTGAAGGTGTAGCAAGACATACTGCACATCTGTAACCATTGAAGGGGGTGTAGCAAGACATACAGCACATCTGTAACCCACTAAAGGGTAGTAAGACATACAGCACATCTGCCAGACCATTGAAGAGTGTAGCAAGACATACAGCACATCTGTAAACCACCGACTCTGCAGGCTGATGAAGTGATTATCACACACTCTACCTTTCCCCTCCCATTCCTCTAGACTGCTTCCTCCCTTTCCCTTCCCATTCCTCTCTGCTTCCTCCCTTCCCTTTCCCTTCCCATTCCTCTCTGCTTCCTCCTCCCTTCCCTTCCCATTCCTCTCTGCTTCCTCCCTTTCCCCTTCCCATTCCTCTCTGCTTCCTCCTTTCCCTTCCCATTCCTCTCTGCTTCCTCCCTTTCCCTTCCCATTCCTCTCTGCTTCCTCCCTTTCCCTTCCTTTCCTTCTCTCTGCTTCCTCCCTTTCCCTTCCCATTCCTCTCTGCTTCCTCTTTCCCTTCCATTCCTCTCCTCTTTTCTTCCCCTCATACCTTCCCCTCATACCTGAGCCACTGCAGGAGGGGTCCACCAGGACGTACTCCACGTCGGCAAACTGTGGGTCGTGCGGGTTGACTGTGAGGAAGTCCTGGTGGACCGTCGTGACATTGCTCACCCCCAGTTTTCCTCAGCTGTTGCTGCAGCAGCAGTCATCCGTCATCCGCTTGCCATCACGTTCATAGGCCCAGATTTTCCTGGCCATAGATGGTGTCAATCATTTTTCATTTTGCATTTATGTTGTTGTTGTATTTATTCTGTCTTAGCCAGTTAATAAAACAACAACAAACAACCAAGCTTTACCTGTGAACATACCTTACCCAGTTAAAAAAAAAAAAAAAAAAAAAAAAAAAAAAAAAAATTCTCTTGATTAACTAGTTCATTCATGTTTATTCATTCATGGCTCTGCAGGCAGGTATGACACTGTGAATCAGGATGCCGTTTTCAGCCCTGTCTTTATGTCTGTCTATTTTTACAATGTGTTGTTTTCAGCCCTGTCTTTATGTCTGTCTATTTTTACAATGTGTTGTTTTCAGCCCTGTCTTTATGTCTGTCTATTTTTACAATGTGTTGTTTTCAGTGCTGTCTTTATGTCGGTCTATTTTTACAATGTCTTGTTCTCAGTGCTGTCTTTATGTTTGTCTATTTTATTCTCAGCGCTGTCTTTATGCCTGTTTTATTTTTACAATGTGTTGTTCTCAGCGCTGTCTTTATGCCTGTTTATTTTTACATTGTGTTATTCTCAGCCCTGTCTTTATGCCTGTTTATTTTCCACAATGTCTTGTTCTCAGCGCTGTCTTTATGCCTGTTTATTTTCACAATGTCTTGTTCTCAGTGCTGTCTTTATGCCTGTCTACTTTTACAATGTCTTGTTTTCAGCGCTGTCTTTATGCCTGTTTATTTTTACAATGTGTTGTTCTCAGCGCTGTCTTTATGCCTGTTTATTTTTACAATATGTTGTTCTCAGCCCTGTCTTTATGTCTGTCTATTTTTACAATGTATTGTTTTCAGCCCTGTCTTTATGTCTGTCTATTTTTACAATGTACTGTTTTCAGCGCTGTCTATATGTCTGTCTATTTTACAATGTACTGTTTTTCAGCACTGTCTTTATGTCTGTCTATTTTTACAATGTACTGTTTTCAGCGCTGTCTTTATGTTTGTCTATTTTTACAATGCACTGTTTTCAGCGCTGTCTTAATGTCTGTCTATTTTTACAATGTACTGCTTTCAGTGTTGTCTTTATGTCTATTTTATTAATGTACTGTTTTCAGCGCTGTCTTTAAGTCTGTCTATGTTTACAATGTACTGTTTTCAGCGCTGTCTTTATGTCTGTCCATTTTTACAATGTATTGTTTTCAGCCCTGTCTTTATGTCTGTCTATTTTTACAATGTATTGTTTTCAGCCCTGTCTTTATGTCTGTCTATTTTTACAATGTATTGTTTTCAGCCCTGTCTTTATGTCTGTCTATTTTTACAATGTATTGTTTTCAGCCCTGTCTTTATGTCTGTCTATTTTTACAATGTATTGTTTTCAGCCTTGTCTTTATGTCTATTTTTACAATGTATTGTTTTCAGTGCTGTTTTTATGTCTGTCTATTTTTACAATGTACTGTTTTCAGCCCTGTCTTTATGTCTGTCTATTTTTACAATGTACTGTTTTCAGCGCTGTCTTTATGTTTGTCTATTTTTACAATGTATGTTTTCAGTGCTGTCTTTACGTTTGCCTATTTTTTACAATGTACTGTTTTCAGCGCTGTCTTTATGTCTGTCTATTTGTACAATGTACTGCTTTCAGTGTTGTCTTTATGTCTATTTTTTTCAATGGACTGTTTTAGCGCTGTCTTTAAGTCTGTCTATTTTTAAAATGTACTGTTTTCAGCACTGTCTTTATGTCTGTCTACTTTTACAATGTATGTTTTTTCAGTGCTGTCTTTATGTCTGTCTATTTTTATAATGTATTGTCTTCAGTGCTGTCTTTATGTCTGTCTACTTTTACAAATGTATTGTTTTCAGTGCTGTCTTTATATCTGTCTATTTTTTCAAGCATCTGTCCACATGACCAGTTGTACAGCACAAGACTAGATCTCCATCTCATTTTAAAGAGCACAGTTCTCTGTAGTGACCTTCAAATAGCAGTAACTATGCTGTTGTTAGTTTGCTCTGTTGTGGTCATGCTGAAAATGGTGTGTGTGCTCTTGTGACCATGCGGGAGAAGGTTGGGGTAGTCTTGTGACCATGCTGCAGAAGGTTGGGGTAATCTTGTGACCATGTTGCAGAAGGTTGGGATAGTCATGTGAACATGCTGGAGAAGATTGGGGTAGTCATGTGAACATGCTGGAGAAGGTTGGGATAGTCATGTGAACATGCTGGAGAAGATTGGCGTAGTCATGTGACCATGCTGCAGAAGGTTGGGGTAGTCTTGTGACCATGCTGGAGAAGGTTGGGGTAGTCTTGTGACCATGCTGGAGAAAGGTTGGGGTAGTCTTGTGTGACCATGCTAGAGAAGGTTGGGGTGGTCTTGTGACCATGCTGCAGAAGGTTGGGGTAGTCTCTTGTGACCATGCTGCAGAAGGTTGGGTAGTCGTGTGAAATGCACACCTGTTTATCCTTACGCTTTTGCCATAATTCTTCTGGGGAAAAAAAATCAAAATTACAGCAAAAAAAAAAATTATCACAGGAAAAAAAATCAAAAACAGATAAATTGTGAAATGTGAAGTTTTGTCTGCTATCGTTTCGGTCAAAACCAGTAAGAAGACATTTCCCAGCATGCCTTGTGTCTTTCACTTTGTCAAAGATGGCGATGAAGCGGTCTTGCGCTAACAGGTGTGGCTCTTTAAAATCTTCAAAAGTTGCAAAAGTACCGAGACTATGAAAATTACAGGTTTTCTTTTTAAAGTACAGGTTTTTGTCTGAGATATTACAGGTACACGAATTTGGGGTAAACAGGTCTGGAAATGCAGGAGAAGGTTGGGGTAGTCATGTGAACATGCTGGAGAAGGTTGGAGTAGTCATGTGAAATGCGGGGAAAAGGTTGGGGTAGTCATGTGAACTTGCTGGAGAAGGTTGGAGTAGTCATGTGAAATGCTGGAGAAGGTTGGGGTAGTCATGTGAAATGCTGGATAAGGTTGGAGTAGTTGTGTGAAATGCTGGAGATGGTGGGGTAGGTAGTCGTGTGAACATGCTGGAGAAGGTTGGGGTAGTCATGTGAAATGCTGGAGAAGGTTGGGGTAGTCATGTGAAATGCTGGAGAAGGTTGGGGTAGTCATGTGAAATGCTGGAGAAGGTTGGGGTAGTCGTGTGAACATGCTGGAGAAGGTTGGGGTAGTCGTGTGAAATGCTGGAGAAGGTTGGGGTAGTCGTGTGAACATGCTGGAGAAGGTTGGGGTAGTCGTGTGAAATGCTGGAGAAGGTTGAGATAGTCGTGTGAAATGCTGGAGAAGGTTGAGATAGTCGTGTGAAATGCTGGAGAAGGTTGGGATAGTCGTGTGAAATGCTGGAGAAGGTGGGGTAGTCGTGTGAAATGCTGGAGAAGGTTGGGGTAGTCGTGTGAAATGCTGGAAAAGGCTGGGATGGTCTTGTGACTGTGCTGAAGAGAAGTGTTGTTTCCATGTTGAAGGTTTGCGTTGTGCTGCAACTATGCTGAAGAAGGTTAGCGTTCCGTCTTGGAGATTGTCATTCCGTGATGGTCATGTTGAAGAAACCTTTGTGAACCTGGACTGGATGGTGTACTTACATCACATATCTTTTTTTTGTATAATTACAGATACACTACTTAGATTTGCATCAGAACTTTGAAGCAACCACAGGAAAATTCCATCTGCCTTCAGTGCACGACCATGGGAACAGAAAGCTGTTTCACAGGGCAGCTACAAAGGGACATGTTATTTAGGTGCTGTGGGATATCCATCCAGCTATCCATTCAGAACAGAAAGTGGATTGAGTACAGGTTAATGCATCAAATACAGCTGATGGAAATTTGAAGTGTGCAAATTCAATCAAAGCTAGAAGATAAAGCCAGTCATCACATCTGTTGCTGTTCCAACAAACTCTAGCGGTGCATGCACCATACTTCCCACCAAACAGAGGAAACCAAGCACCAGGATGCAAAGATTTGTTTCCCTTTGCCAGACCTTGATTTCACCCTACCCCTTGTTTCCCATGAGACTGGCGGCATGCGACGTCTTGTTGCCAGGGGCAGCACAGCAGTCCAGCACTGTGGCACCAATCCCAGGATTCAGCACATGGGCTGGGAAACAACTGGCCTGTTGAAAACAAGAAAAGAAGTCCAACAATGAAAAAGGTGAGGATTGCTGCACCTCACAGGTGGTATCCAGCGAATATTGGATCAGGGCAGGCACCACTGAACACCACTTAAGTGACTCAGCAGCAATGCTGTGTCTTCTCCAATGGGTTGCCTCATGATGACTGGACTTTGACTGCTTTCTGTGGATGGCTGGGGGAGAGGTGGAACAGGCCAGGCTGTAACTGTCGATGAGCGGGCTGAATGAGCAGTGTGGGGCAAATACCACTGAGGTGGCATAGAAGATGGGACAGCAAAAGAAATCAATACATAAACATACAAAATTAACAGTTTAAATAGTGAAGACCTACCTTGCCCCCGCAGTGATCTGTGAGCAAGTAAAAATGTTGTGTTGACTGTCTTCATATTTTCCCTATGCCAGGACACGGCATGTGGTTAGTGATGGAATCTTAACTGCTTTAGTATTTTAGACCTGTCCTTGAATTTTTATCTAGTGTTGTTCAATGAAGCAACAAACAAGTGCATTTCTTTTACATTTTACACCCTCTGACAAAAAAAAAATTATCAGAAAACCATCTATGAATGCATGGGAAGATTCAGGTCAGGAATTGGAATGCTGATGCTAAAATAAACACCTGGAACTTTTGAGGAGGCTTTTTTTCTTGTGACAATGCGCGTGGCAATTACTGAATGTGTTTTCTCTTAAACAATGTTGAATCTGCCACTTCTATCAGTGTACTCTCTGTTGATATATATATGTTTGCTGTTTCCAGTGAAACTGGTAGTTTATAAATAAGTTGAATAGGCATACATAATCAAAAGATGCATTTCATTTCATAACTTTCGCAATGACTGAAAACCTAAAGAAAATATATGCAAAATCTTAACTTGCATTCTGATGACTGCCAGGGCAAGGTATCCAGTCTTTTCTTCTTTCTTTCATTTCTGTCTGCTTTTTTCACTCTACGGATAACATGGCATCTGCACCATTTTTTTCTGAACTTAGTTGAAACACCATGACTTCTTTGAAATGCACAGAAGTTGACAAAATGTGCAAAGATGACCAAGTCAGATGAATTAGGCTATACTTATCTTGCACCTCTGCACTTCTCTTAATGAAAACTAATTGGATGTTAAATGTGAAAACCTAGCAAAACAGCTACAGCGTACAGTGTTGCTATGTATGGTCACCATGCTGCTGTCACTGAGTTGTCCTGTCATATGTGATCATAAACTCTCCAACTGATGATAAAAGCTTCCAATCTGATTGCTCAATTTCATTTTTGTAACCTAAATGCACTCACCACACACTAAATGATGACCAAATGTTCATGCAACAGTTAAAAGGGTGAATCTCACATGCACATTGAAAATGAAAGGAGTAAAGTTTAGCTCTCATGCATGAAGTGTGCATCATCAGGAGCACTGTTTTTGTTTGCCTTTTGCTGTACATCTAGTAAGACACAAAAACAAACAAACTAACTCACCCTATCCTGAAGCACCAGACAGCCTGCCACCACCCCCATGGATGATCATGAAGGTCTGTGTCTGGTGGGAAGATCAGCAGGTCCGACAGCAAGGGATCCAGACCAAAGCTGCTGTCCCCCAGCGACTCCACCTCTGTCTGGAAGTTGTCCAGGCTGAAAGTGTGGCGCCAGGTCCAGCCCTCTGCAGTGAACGCTGTCACAGCATCCTGCACTGTGGTCTTCAGGAGGTTGACCCGAACATAGCGTGGAATGGGAAGCTCTGGAAACAAAACATTTATTTCATCTATTCACTGAAAATGTATGTGTGCATGCATGCCTGCGTGTGTGTGTGTGTGTTTGTGTGTGTGTGTGTGCTTAATTGTGAATGTGTGTCAATGTGTCTGTGCATGTATGTGTGGAGTGAGAGAGATGTTGGGAGTAGGTGTGCATGTGTGTATGCATGTGCCTAAGTGCTTGCAGTAGTTCTGCATGTGTGTGTGTGTGTGTGTGTGTGTGTGTGTGTGCGTGTTTGAGTGTGTGTGTGTGTGTGTGTGTGCGTGTGTATCTGTGCACACACATGCATGAATATGCGTGTCTGTGTGTTTCTTGCTGGCAGTCAAGCTGGACAGTTCAAATTTCAGGAAAAAAAAATTCTCAACAAAATCACTGTCTAAACATCAAGATGGATCAAACAACCTACTGTTTAATGCCTGTGTCTGCGATGACAGGAGATCAGCAAGGGACGTCACTCCTCTCTCTTCCTGCAGCTCTTCACACCTCTCCCGAATCTCACTTTTATGCTTGACAATACACTTCTGCAAGATAGACCACAGACAGATATGCACATGACATACGCTGTAATATGGACACATAATTTCAAAAAGCATACCTCTGAATCCACTGCGCAAGTTCTGGGCAAGCTTTCCATTTAACCAATGACAGTTCAAGCCACCACTAGACTGCCTTCCTGTTGGAACACCTGAGATATGGTTACTTACTTTCCACTGTGCAAAACTGAACAGTTTCCATAATCTGAAGGGCGTTCCTTTTCCCCCAATGAAACTGGTATTGATAACGATAGATGGTATCGGAACAGTGCATGCTTGGAAAACATTGTTGTCGAACTTACTGGAAGTAATGAAACTGTAACTAAGGAAATAACTTGGCAACGAGAGAAGCGGAAACGAGCGGAGAGTCAACGAAGTCAACGAATCTGTGTGAGCCGAGGAGGCAACGTTATAAGTACATTTATAGTTTAGCTTTTCATGGTAGCAGAGCGTAAGTATGGCGCAAAACTTTAAAATACCGCCGAGTCTAGGACCGGACACAGTATATGAGATGTGGAAAAACGAACTTGAAGTTTGGAAGCTTGTGACAGACATGAAGCCTGAGAAACAAGCATTAGCGGTTACGTTATCGCTAACAGGACAAGCTCGAGCGAGAGCTTTGGAGATCGACGCTGCAGAACTGAACATCAGAGAGATGGTATGAACATTTTAATTACTGCTCTTGATGCTCTCTCTTTCTTCAAGATGAAGTTGATCTAGCATATTCTTCATACTCGGATTTTGAGTCATTTAAGAAAGGGCAAAGCATGTCAATGGCTGATTACATTGTAGAGTATGAAAGAAGATACACGATCTGCAAGAAATACAAGATGGAGTATCCTGATGCAGTATTGGCGTTCAAACTACTGGACAATGCAGGTCTGACAGAAAAAGAAAACAGTTAGTGTTGACTGCAGCATCTGATAGAAAGTTTTCTTCTATGAAGTCTGCTTTTGAAGAGAATTTTTGGAGGTCATTCAGTAGCCAAAGTTGAGGATGAAATCACAGTGAAACAAGAAAGAAACGTTTGTGACAAAGAACAGTACAAGATACAGAGGAAGTAGATTTCCAGATCCCACATAGTTCGAGTGATCAAAGAACATGGCCAAAGAACAAACTTCCAAGAGGCTCAAACCCACTGACAGATATGGAAGGAGAACAAAGTGTGCTGTTTGCCAGTCAGTGTTTCACTGGGCCAAACAATGCCCACACAAAGAAGAAGTGAGAATGACAGACACTAACACTAATATTATGAAGAATGTGAAGAACAATGCAACTTGGCATTATTCATAAAGAACACAGAACAGAGAATGAGATACTGATGGCAGAATCTTATGGCTGTGCAGTTATTGATACAGCATGTACCAAAACTGTCTGTGGCAAGAAATGGTATGAAGAATATGTGAATAGACTAGAGAAGATCAAAAGAAAGTCATCAAGAAAAAGGCAAGTACAAAGATTTTCAGGTTTGGAGATGGTGCTCAAGTGCACTCATACATGAATGTGACAATCCCAACTCAGACTGGCATGACAAAGTGTAACACTGAAACAGAAGTTGTGGATATAGAACTTCCACTCTTGTTGAGCAAGGATTCTTTGAAGAAAGCAGGAACTGTTCTGGATATGTCCAATGACAAAGCCACGATGTTTCAACAACCTGTGGAGCTAAACTACACTTCAACTGGACATTATTGCATTGACATTGTCGGAAACAAAGGAGCAATGCAAAACGATGGTGAAATCCTGCTGACCTTGGAAAATCTAGATGAAAAAGAACAAACAAAATCACTTCTGAAACTTCACAAACAGTTTGGGCATGCTTCAGCAGAGAATCTGAAGAAGTTAATGCAGAATGCAGGAGTCAAAGACATAGATTTGTTCAAAAAAATGACAAAGTTAGTAGAAGAGTGTGATGTATGTGCTCGACACAGAAAAACGCCGCCAAAACCATCAGTAGGAATGCCTTTGGCAAACGACTACAATCAAGCAGTGGCTGTTGATCTTCATGAGCTTGGCAAAAATGTCTGGTACCTTCACATGATTGACCAGTTTACTAGATTTCAGTGCTGCTGCAATAATCAGAAGCAAACAGTCATCAGTCATAGTGCACAACTTCATGAAGTACTGGATTGCAGTGCATGGCCCACCAGAATTACTGATAAGTGACAATGGCAGAGAATTCAGCAATGATGAATTCCATGACATGTGTGAAAACTTCAACATTGAAGTGAAAACTACAGCAGCCTACAGCCCGTGGAGCAATGGTCTGATGGAACGTCACAACCAAACCCTTTCCAACATTCTGCTGAAAATTATGTCTGACAGGAAAGATCTGGATTGGGAGACAGCACTGTGCTGGGCACTGGCAGCCAAGAACAGCATGGTCCACACCCATGGCTTCAGTCCCTATCAACTGGTGTATGGGAGAAATCCAAACTTTCAGTCTGTAGTCAATGACAAATTGCCTGCTCTGGAAGGCACCACCAGAAGCAAGACGGTTTGGAGAACACATGAATGGTATGCATGCGGCCAGAAAGGCATTCGCAGAAGCTGAAAGTTCAGAGAGACTGAGGAGAGCTTTGAGAACACAGACACAATCCTCATATGATGTATATCAGATGGGAGACAAGGTCTACTACAAGCGCCCAAATAATGAAGAATGGAAGGGACCAGGAAATGTGATAGGACAAGATGGAAGTGTGATTTTTGTGCGTCATGGTGGAACTCTAGTCCGAGTACATCAAACTAGATTAAGAAAAGTGAAAGGAGAACAAGAGAAAACAAACCCTGAAGCTGAGTTTAACTCACAGTCTTTCACAAGCAACAGTTATGAGGAGAACAAAAGCTCACAGTACACCAAACCTGCTTGTGAAGAAGAAGACGACACAAAGAACAGCTGTACAGAAACATTACCAGACTTTGAAAGTTTGATACAGAATCAGACACTGAATCACATGAAATGAATGAAACAAATGAAATAAACACAAAGAACATTGATTTCAAGAAACTCAAAACAGGCCAGATGATTTCATATGAACACAAAGACAATGGAAAGCGCATATCTGCAAAGATAATAAACAAAGCTGGAAAATCAACTGGGAGAAACAAAAACTGGTACAACATTGAGTGCACAGAACCAAAAGAATATAAAGGAGAAAGAATGTCAATGGATTTAACCAAGGTTAACAAACTTGTTGTATCATCTGCAGAGTGTGACTTGACACTGTGCTCCGAAGACACTGTCATGATGATAGAAGGAGTTTGCTTTGAGAAAGCCAAACAAGAAGAAATGGAGAGCTGGCAAAGAAATCATGTATATAGTGAAGTGGAAGATACTGGACAAAGATGTGTTTCAACTAGATGGATATGTACAATGAAACAAACCAAACAAGGAATGACTCCCAAAGCTAGACTAGTGGCACGGGGATTTGAAGAAATAGGAAATGACGACATTCAAAAGGATTCCGCCACTTGTGCAAGTGAATCACTGCGAGTGATTCTCTCTATTTTCGCCCAAAGAAAATGGAGCCCATGCTCTATGGACATTAAGACAGCCCTTCTGCAAGGAAAAGAAATCGACAGAGACATTTTTGTGAGGTCACCGAAAAGAAGCTCACAGCAAAGGAAAGTTGTGGCATTTAGAGAAATGTGTGTATGGACTAAATGATGCTTCTCTGCAGTGGTACAAACCAGTCAAAGATGTTATGCAAAAACTTGGAGGAATGATGTCAAAAGTTGACCCTGCAGTCTTCTATTGGATGACTGGAGATGAGGTGATTGGCATCTTAGCATGCCACGTGGATGACTTCATCTGGGGAGGCACAAAGGTCTTTGAACAGAATGTGATTGAAAAAATCAGAAAAACATTCAGGTTGGTAAGGAAGAAAACAAAGCTTTTCAATACATTGGCATGGAGCTGTCCTCTGATGGACACACAGTGTGTCTACAACAAACCCAGTATGGAGACACTCTGGAACCCATACCCATGACAAAAGAAGAACAAAACAGAAACAGGACAACATGACAGCTGAGGAGAAACAGATATACAGGTCCAAAGTTGGTCAGATTTTGTGGATATCTCATCAGAGTTGTCCTGATGTAGCATTTGATGCTTGTCAGCTTTCTTCTAATGTGAAAGATGGGAAAGTGGAACATCTATTGGAAGCAAACCAAGTCATCAAAAAGATCAAATCAGAACATGTTACACTGAAATTTCAACACCTGGAATCTGAAACACTGAAACTGATGGTCTACACAAATGCTTCTCTTGGCAACCTGAAGGATGGAGGAACTCAAGGCAGCTATATCATCTTCCTCCTCGCCAGTGAGAAAGGAGAGGTCATTCCTATTTGCTGGAACTCCAAGAAAATTCACAGAGTGGTACGAAGTACACTAGCTGGTGAGACACTGGCTATGGCAGAAGGACTTGATGCAGCAATATTTTGTGGCAACATTGTTCACTGAAATCACCACAGGAAAAGCTTCCACTGACAGTCTACCTCTTGTCTGCCTGACTGACTGTAAGTCACTACATTATGCCTGAAGTCCACCAAGCAAGTGACAGAAAAACGGTTGAGGCTAGAAATCAGTGGGATCAAAGACTTGATGGAGAAAGGCATTGTGGAAGAAGAGAAATGGTCTGACACACATCAACAGTTAGCGGACTGTCTTACCAAGAGAGGAGCTTCACCCACACTGCTGCTGAGAAGACTGGAAGAAGGAACAATCACTGCATAGACTTTTGAATTTTTTTATTATGGGTTTTTTTTTTTCATAAAAGACAGAGATGAGTATGATAACGATAGATGGTATCGGAACAGTGCATGCTTGGAAAACATTGTTGTCGAACTTACCGGAAGTAATGAAACTGTAACTAAGGAAATAACTTGGCAACGAGAGAAGCGGAAACGAGCGGAGAGTCAACGAAGTCAACGAATCTGTGTGAGCCGAGGAGGCAACGTTATAAGTACATTTATAGTTTAGCTTTTCAGGTATCCTTTGGGCTGCATGTCACTCAATACAGCTGGAGGTTGAACTTACAGATCACACAATCAAGAACAAAGACAGTTTGCAGTAGGATAATGGATACTGTTTACAATCGAAGGTTGCCCCCGACATTTGAAGACAGAATGGGAATGGTGAACAGTCTGATAGGTAAGGTAATGTTGCTTATAGCCCAGCCAACCACAAAGGGCCATATCAGGGCTGTCACCACGTTAAAATCAACTCACAAGTCATCAAAAAAAACAAAAAAAAAAAACTTTTAAATCACACATTTCTTTAAAATACCTCTTCTAAAAGCATACCAAAAACTTCGTTAAAAAATCTTTCTTCCATAAAATCTTAGATCAGATGAACAATGTTAATCTCTTTCAAAACTCAAAGATCACGTCAGGTGGGACATCTCTGAACAGGATTTTCATGGACTCTGCTGTAAACAGTAAAGTGTTTATAAATGCTTCACATTGTGCAAGTCCCAACAATCTAAAAAAAATATGTTTCACTGTGACTAGTGTGAGTGCAACATGACATGGAATGCACCACGGAGCTTCTTCACCTTTTAAAAGATAAGAATGGGTATAAAACAAGTGACCTGAGTGCAAGCGGCACAAGACTGTTTCATCATTAAGGCTGCTTCGGGAACATTGTAAAAACTCTTTCAGGTTTGGACGGATTTTAAATAGTTTGTTATCCATCTACAAGGTCCATTCCTCTTGCCAGAGATCTTTGACATAATCATTAACTTTGAGTTTTTGATCTGTGTAGGGGATAGATATGTTAGACAGTTTCCCTGTTGTGGCATTCTTGGCCAAACGATCAGCCATTTTATTCCATCTGATGCCAACATGACCAGTCTGATAGAAAATTGTTAATACAGAATATACAGAATATAATCAGACAGGTCCATTTGGGCATTTGGGATGACTAAACCAGTCACCATGGTGTGGTGTTAAGTGTTATGACTCTGACAGCTCCTGTGTTTGAACGCCATCAATGGCTTTACCATTATGAGATTTTTTTTTTTCAACCATGCTAGACAAAAATCTGTAAGACGTATGGTCAAGAATCATTATTCACTTCACAGAAATTGTCTTTTGACACACAAAGGTCTTCTTCCTCTTATTCTTTTATTAATGTTTATCTCAGTACGTATACCTTGAAGGAGAGTAAGTACCATCGGTTCTTGAAGAAGTCTTTTGGCAAAAGCTTGGAATAAAAAAAAAGAACTCTGTGGGCCGTGTTGACGACTTATTGTTCATCACTATAATATAGTATATATGATACACATATATCATTTTGTGGGAGGCAGTCACAAATTTCCTTCATAGCTGAGTGATTCTCTCATATCTTTCCATGCTGCTACTCCTTACCCTGATCGGTCCCGCTCGACCGACCCAGTCCTTTGCCCACAAGATGTTCATAAAGCAGCACTATGGACAGGTGACCTTGACCTTGCAAATCTTCCTCCTGCTGCAGTGAGTGACTCCTCTTCAAAATGGTGGTCAGCACTGATTGGTACTTGAGCGACTCACACACCAACGCATACAGTTGACGAATATTCTGTCAAAATAAACAATAAAATATTTTTAAATTAAGTTGTGTCTTTTTTGTTTGAGAATGTTTTTGTTTTTGTCTTTATGGAGGTTTTCAAATCTTCATCTTTTATTGTACATTGTGTAGCTGACTGTTAAGATAAAGAAAACTGTTCTTCTCAATTTAAAATTACATACATGTCCATAAAGCTATTTAAGCTTTGCTCAAGTTGAATGAACTTTCAGATCAGCACTTCGTGCTCCTCAAGTTGAACTCATACTCATAGTTTAACTGCTATTCAAATTACCACACACTGTCTTTGTTCTTATTTATACGTAAGGAATGCTGATTGAATATGAACAATTTTTCTATTAGCAGCAAGCACAGTTTTTCAGTCATTGGCTGTTTAGCAGCAAGCACAGTTTTTCAGCCAAACTATCCAGACATCAGGAAGAGTGGCAACTGGCATGAGACAGGCCTTATAGTTCTTCACTCAGGTTCATGAAAACAACTGATTCTGATTGAATATACTGCAAAGCAGAAAGTCCTGAACATTTACTGAAACTGATACAATAAAATGAATAATGAACAACACTAAGAAATATGCCAGCTTTGCCAGAAGCTTGGGAACTTGTAACTGAGGTTGGAGCCAAGGAATTTGTAGGATCATCAGCTTTTGATTCATGAAACAAAGTTTTCTTGATTCCTGGCAAGAAGTCCAGAACCCTAAACTAGGCCAAAGGCAATTGCAGTCTAAGCAGCACAGAAAAGTTCTAGGTGGATCTGGTTGTGGAGGATCAAAAGTGAACTTCATGAGGCTTAAAGCTGAATTTGCCAATGTAGACTAGGTGCTCAATGCCAATGTTATAAGACACCTGCAGAAAAGAAAAAAAAAAGGCACGCCTTTAGCTGTTTATCACTTTATGTTGTCTCATGACCACTTCACACTGATTAAACTGCCCGAGTCCAAACTGTGACATGGCATGCGGCAAAGGTAAGGCTATGGTCAGGGGATCCAAAAGAGCAGCATGGAGTAAAATTTTACCAATGAACTGGCATGGAAGATGGGACAGCAAACAAATAATTAACATAATACCCAAGAATCCGACATAAGTGACTGTCTGACTGGGCAGTCCAGCCCAACAAATCTCTCCCTCAGCAGATGAGGTTAGTTACCTGAACAAGCAAACAGGAGTATTTAAAACAAAATGGCAGAAGGCGGGAGAACAAAGGGTAATACTGATCCTTCTTCTTCTTCTTCCTTAAAAGCTGGTGCACTCAAAAATGAGTAGGCCACCAGCATGCATGTTAAAAAAAAAAGAGAATGCAACTCAGAACTGGCAGTGAGGGGGGGTGGGGGGAGGACTTGTGGGGTGGGATGTGGTGGAGGAGGTAGTGGGGGGGGGGGGGGGGGGGCACTGGCTGGTGGTGGTCAGATTCGGGACTTGAAGCACTCTACCGAAACTAAGGAGATAACTTCAGGAGGCAGGCTGTTCCAGTCCCTGACAGTCCTCGGGAAGAAGGAAAACTTCCTGTAGTTTGTCTTACAGGCAGGAAGGAGACACGTCTCCCCATGTGACTGTCTTGTGGACCTTGCTGGGGTGTTTGGTGTGGGCCTGAAAGGGGTGTTGATGCTGATCTGTTCTCGGTGGTATTTGTAGAAGGTGGTCAGCCTTGCTGCTCTTCTTCTGACTGCTAAAGTGGACCACTGTAGGTGTGTCAGCATGGAGCTGACACTTGAGGTGTGACGGTGGCGATTCACAACCCATCGAACTGCACAACGCTGGACTTTTTCTAGCCTGTTTATGTTTTTGGCAGTATAGGGGTCCCAGACAGGTGAGGCATATTCAAGGGTGGGGCGAACTAGGGCTTTGTATGCGGTTTCCTTGATGTTTATGGAACCCACTCTCAGGTTTCGCCTGAGAAAGCCTAAGGTCTTGTTGGCCCTGTTGGAAATATGGGTGTCCCAACTGAGGTCTTGGGAGATGGTGACTCCCAGGTATTTTGTTTCTTCGACTCTTTTGAGGTTTCGGCCATGAAGATGGTATGTGCCAGTTAGCATGTTTCTCTTCCTGGAGAATGGAGGGCCTGACACTTGTCTGGGTGGAAGGACATTTTCCATTTTGTTTCCCAGTCTGCCATGTGGTCCGGGTCCTCTTGTAGCTTCCTTTGGTCTTGGGAGGAAGTTACAGTTCTGTGGCAGAGAGTCTCATCTGCAAAAAGCCGTGTTGTTGAGGAGAGTTGTTCAGGGAGTCGTTGATGTAGAGGGGCCTTTGAAGATGCTCCATCAACAACCACCGCCTGCTGTCGGTTTGCCAGGAAGTTCTTGATCCATTTGTGGACCTGACCGGTGATCCCGTAGTGGTAGAGCTTGTAGATTAGAAGGGAATGGCAGACCTTGTCAAAGGCTTTGGAGAGGTCCATCACTAGGACGTCTGACTGTTTACCCTTCTCCATATTGTACGACAGCTCATCCACAAGCCCCAGCAGTTGACTTTCACAGGATCTGCCTTGCTGGATTCCATGTTGTTCTTCTCGCAGGATGTTGTTTGCCTCTGCAAAACCCATGATTGTGCTCACCACAATGTGCTCTAGGATTTTGCATGGAACACTCGTGAGGGAGATGGGACGATAGTTTTCAGGCCTATATCTTTCACCCTTCTTGTACATGGGGGAGACGTTTGCACTTTTCCAGTCCTTTGGTACAATGCCTGTGTTTATGGGGGACTGAAAGAGAAGTGTTAAAGCCAGGGCAATTTCATCAGCAATTTAGTTCAAGGAGTTCATAGTAGTTCCAGGAGAGAGATTTCTGCTTATGTCATATATATAAAGGCCCCACAACAGTTCCCTGTGGTACATCTGACAAGTCTGGTTTGCAACTTGATGACAACCCTTCCACAATAACTTTCTGCATTCTCCCAACGCTCCGGTTGGTGTGAACACTCCCGTAGTTTTGCTCTCAAATTTTTTCTCTTTTTTTGGCTTCTATTACTGAGTTCTATTGCGAAATTAACTTGACTTAACATCTCCATTGGACTAAATTCAACATGAAACTTACTGCTAACTATCACTGAAGATTTATTGTGCCCCAGAACTCCCTGTCACTCAAAGTTTGCGAACTTCGCAAGACCTAAAAACTTTGCTCAGTGTACCAGCAGCTGAGTGCATCCTGCGTCATAACTCATCCTACTTCACTTCACTTCCAGCAAGAATTTGTTCTTCGTGTTTCCTTCTCCCACTTGTCACCATGTAGCTCAACATTATGTTGGTGTTATTTCTCATTACTTTCACCTACTGCTTTTCCCTCTGCCTCCTCCCAACCATGCCTTCCCCTCCCTCCCCTATCCAGAGTGCAGCACCAGAAGCGCCAGACCCAAACAACTCTGCTGTTGCGCCTTGTGGCATCTGCGACAGAGCGGCGGGATGGGACGAGTGCGGCGTTGCTTGTGAAACTTGTGGCCGCTGGTTTCATGCATCCTGTCATAATATTGGAACCCAGTCCTACAAAGATCTAGGAAATTCAGCTGTTAACTGGTATTCTGAACTTTGTTACTCGCCTAACTACAGCAACGTAGCGTTCAATCTGAATGGCATCGAACAGGAAACCCTTGAACAATTTAACTTCTCCTTCGGTTCAAATGAATCATTTCACCCCGCCCCATACATCCAATCCAACTCGCCAGAGCCAGCAAAACAAAATTCCAAACTGTCCCCTCAGAATCCTGAATGTAAATTTCCACTCAGCAGCAGGGAAAGCCCCCGAAATCCACCACCTTCTTCAAAGTCTACGACCTGATGTGCTTATAGGGACTGAAACATGGCTTGACCATGATATCGCCTCAAGTGAACTTTTCCCATCTGAATACAAGGTCTACAGGAAGGATATAGGAACAGAAATGGAGGTGGCATCCTCATTGCTGTTCTCAAAAATCTTGTAACCACCCAAGAACCCCTACTGTGCCCCCACCTCCCATGTGAAATCCTCTGGATCAAAATCAAAATGAAAAACAGAAGAGACCTCCTCATTGGCAGCTACTACAGACCCGACGTTGGAGATGAAATTAGTCAGCTATGGATGGTTGAGTCGCTCAAGCTAGCTTGTAACTCCAGAAATGCCACTGTTGTCCTTGGCGGAGATTTAAACTTCCCGAGCTGGGACTGGGAAAACAGTATTTTGAAGAGCGACTGTAGCTACCCTTGCCTTCATCGTGATTTTAAAGAATCCTTAGAAGAACTTCAATTGGAGCAGATAGTCAAAACACCGACACGCGGCAAAAATGTCCTCGACCTCCTTGTAACCAACCACCCGGGCCTCTTTCCACGCGTCGAAATTGTGCCTGGAATTTCCGACCATGATATTGTCTATGCAGAGTTGCAGGTCAATGCTAATCGTGCGTGCCAGCCAGACCATATTGTCTCTTGCTACAAGAAGGCTGACTGGGAGGCTATGTGCACTGCTGCCATAGAACTGACAGACTCTATACTGGATACATGCAAATCAACAAACAGTTGAAGAGGTATGGATTGACCTAAAGGACGGCCTCACCAATATTACTCAAACTCACATCCCTCACGTGAAGCTCCGCACAAAGAGGAATGCTTCATACATCAAACCCAGAGACTCTCAAACTGATCAGGCGACGAGACCGAATTCACAAGAAAATGAAAAGCACTGGAAGAATTGACCTTGAGGAAGAATATAAGAGGTTGATGCGACAAATCCAGAGCGAGCTCCGTCAACAATATTGCAGTACTGCTCTACTTTAATTGTTGAAGTCAAACCAGATAACTAAAACCTTCCAAAAAACTCTTCACATTTGTGAAATCAAGGAAAACTGAAATCGACGGCGTTGCACCCCTCAGAGAATCTGGAAAAACTGTTACTGACAATAAGCAGAAAGCTGAAATACTAAATAGACAATTAATCTGCCTTCAGCACCAGAGAGAAGACTTCACAGAGGAGGAGTTCAACCAAAGATGTCCCATGCCCCCTCGAAACCTCCAACAACCTCTCCCTGAACACATCACCATCTCTACCTCTGGCATCGAGAAGTTACTTCGTAACCTCAACCCTACCAAAGCCCCCGGTCCAGACCGGATCAGCCCCAGAGTCTTGCGAGAACTAGCGATGGAACTAGCTCCGGCGTTCACACTCCTCTTCCAAGCATCTCTCGACACTGGAGTTGTCCCGAAGGACTGGAAAATCGCCCAGATCAGCCCTGTATTCAAAAAGGGTGAAAGATACAAGGCAGAAAATTACAGGCCCATCTCACTGACCAGTATACCCTGCAAGCTGCTGGAACATGTACTGGTCAGTGCCATCATGGAGTACTGCGAGGAGCACCGAATCCTCTGCAAGGAACAGCACGGTTTCCGTCGCGCCCATTCGTGTGAGATGCAGCTACTGGGTTTTGTCGATGAGGTCTCCAAAGCGCTTGAAGATGGACTGCAGGAAGACTTACTGGTCCTAAACTTCAGTAAAGCCTTTGACACAAGGTGAGTCATAGCCTCCTTGTCCACAAACTTCGTCACCTTGGCATCTGTGGTCAGGTCAACGCTTGGATTGAGGAATTCCTACATGACAGGAAACAGTCCGTCGTCGTCAACAGGTCAAAATCAGAGTTTGCTCCAGTAGAGTCATGGGTACCACAGGGCTCAGTCCTTGGCCCGACCCTATTCCTACTGTTCATCAATGACCTGCCGACTGGTCTGACCTCAACAGCTAGGCTCTTTGTTGATGACACAGCTTGTCACATGAATGTTTATTCAACGCAAGACCAGAAGAAGTTACAGGAAGACCTCGACAAACTCACCACTTGGGAGGAGAAGTGGAAAATGTGCTTCCACCCCCAGAAGTGCACCACAGTTCACATGACCAGGCGCCTGACCATCCTCCATCACGACTACCAGCTCCGCGGCCATACACTCCAAGGAGAATCCCATGCAAAATACCTGGGCGTTACCATCACGCATGACCAGGACTGGAATCCCCACATAATTAACATAACTAATAAGGCAAACAAAGCCCTGGGCTTCATCAGAAGAAACGTTAGACTAAACATCAAGTCTGTCAAGCAGGCTGCATACAAGGCACTGGTGCGACCCATACTAGAATATGCTGGAACAGTATGGGACCCCTTCACTGATGAAAATATCGAGGCAGTGGAAAAGATCCAGTGACGGGTGGCAAGATGGGTCTTGCACCGATTCCGGCACCATCCAACATTGAAGAGATGCCTAGCGATCTAGAATGGCCAACGCTGCAGACTCGCAGGAAAAGAGCGAGACTCACCATGTTTTACAAATCCACCATGGCATGGCCTGCATCAACTCTCGGCACCTTCCCCTTGTCAGCACCAGAAGACGTTCTTCAAGGCGCACCCACCACTATGATGTCCCACAGAGTGACAGAGCTGCACTGACTACCGTCAAAAATCCTTTTTCCCAAGGACCATTCCGGAGTGGAACAGCCTTCCTCCAGAGACTGTGTCGGCGCCATCCCTGGCTGCTTTCCAGGCCAGGATGGCACGCCTCCACTAACCTCCCCCCTTCCCCCCCCCTCCCTCCACCCCCTTCCCCCTCTCACCCCCTATCACTGGTAACGGATTTGGAATACCCCTGGACTTTGATAACTTTAATATGTGTTCACTTGGATGGAATGGAAGCTTTTTCTTTTCTTTTCTTTTAAAATTAGTGCAGCTGATTCGTCTGACTGTTGGCTGTCTAAACACAAGAAGAAGAAGAAGGAATGATCTACCATTGTAGCAAAGAACTGCCAATGCCGAGCGGTCTAAGTTAAGTTGCAGGCCCTCATGGTCAACCTTATCAAAGGCTTTAGATCCATATCTTGGCTGATCCATATCTTTAGTAACAAAATCTTTAAATCCCAGATCTTTCTTACCTTGTAACCTGAGGCGAACACTAAACTTTTTACAGAACCTTGTTTTTTTCAAAACTTATCTATAACAGTAGCAGCTTGTGTGTAGAGATCCATGAGTAATTCGTCGGACTCGACACTAATAAGCAGAACAGCAAACACAAGTGATCGGGTTTTAACACACAAGCTCCAGCGCCGAAAATCTGAACTGTGATCGGGTCGTCTGTGGCCTCTTATATCCTCCGTATTTGCCACATGGACGCTGCCATGCTGTCCTAGCAGGAGCAGTTAACTCTAAAATACCTTTTTGTATTTACATACGGGCACTTTCAAAATGTCAGCGCCCTGATGCAGGCTGACGTGTATACGTGTCGGATTGAACTTTAAGTTAAAACCAGCTGCTGCTTTGTGCTGTTTTCTTTTTTGAGGGGGACTGAGTTTGAAATGGCGTTGACAAATGTTAAGAAAGGTCACTGAAACGATTTTGTAACGTACAACTTATGATATTTCTATTCGTTGAAGACGGCCAACTTTTTCACTTTGGATTATATTTTGCCAATCCGACTGTAACTAGGCCTTGTGTGTGCTTTTACACGTATCAAATTTTGTTTAGTAATTGTATCCTTTTGTCCAATTAACCCCAAGATATGATTGTCTTGTCATAGATTTTATTCTTTGCTGTGCATGTTGGAAGTAATACCGAAGTGACAGAAGAAAAAAAGAAATGAAACAAAAAGTAAAACAAAACGAAAGTATTGTGAGGAGAACCCACAAGGTGAAACCTACTCTAAGTACAGTAGCTTTGTTTTGCGTTTTGCATTAGAGCCTCATTCAAGTGCGGAACATCCGCTTTTTTTCATTTTTGGTCAGGTTTGAAACTTCATGAAATGCTTGCAACTTATGAAGCTCTACATATAGTACAATGTGCATTATATGCTGTCTTAATTCTTTCAGGAGTGCTGGTGTTGTTTATCATTTGGGTGGCAACTTTGAGCTACATATGGCTTCCAGGCATCATTCCGGATTTTCTGCACATTCGTGGAAAATTATTCTCCATGAAAGGTAAATGACAGCATAATCTAATCAGTAGAAGTGGCTCCTCAGCATAGTGTCTTTAATGATCTGAAGAAATCTTTAACAATTAGATCTTGATGAATGGAAAAAATGTCTTCAGGGAGGTAAAACTAATGAAAGCAAATGCATCTGAGAGAAGTGCAGACGACTGGAATACTGTTAATTATTCCAATGCCCTCACAATAATCATGATAATCTGTGGACTTGTGACACTGATACAGACAGTAAAAAAATACAAAAAAGACAAAAGTATCCCAGAAAAACATGACTTTATGATTATAGCAAAGGAGTGTACAGTCTGTATTTGAATGCATATCTTGGTTTGTTTGTGTTTTAAATGCGGTTGGACAGAAATTGTTTTTAGATTCAATGAAAGGAATATTCTTGTTTTTAAATTCAATGAAAGGAATATTGATTAAAGCTGTCTGAATAAACATAATTGAGACAGCTTTTGACGTGTACATTCCAGGAATACACACACAGACACACTCACACACACACACAGTGACACACACACACACACACTCACACACACACACACACACACACACGCACACATGTGCACACTCACAAGCACACACACATGCATGCACAGTCGCATGCACTTTTGTAAACACAGACACAGATGCACACACACACACACACACACACACACACACACACACTTATACATTGTATGGCATATTTTCAAAATAAAAAAAAGAGAATTTATTACTTTAGTGCTACTTAAAGTGTCTTGTCAGGGATACTCATAATGATTTCTTCGAAATTAAGGTTCAGACTCAGTGCGAAAATTTTGTTTCTGATTTTTCAGGTGGTCGCAGAAATATTGAAGGGGTCACACGTTCTGCCAGATAATGTACTGAAAACAACACACACCTACACACACACACACACACACACACACACACACACACACCACACACACACACACACACACTCTCTCTCTCTCTCTCTCTCTCTCTCTCTTGCTTACTCTTTATGCAAAGAGAAAGATAAAGAGACAGAAATTATTGATAAGAAAAGACAAGACATAATGACAAAGTTTGTGAAAACACTCCAGATTATGGTGAATATCATTTAGTCAGATTCGTGTTTCAATGTGAGTACAGTATTATGAACTAAAGTGAATAAATGTGAGCACTAACACTGTCAAGATTGTTAACAGTTAGACTTGATATGTGGGATGCCCTTTTTGATTATTATCACAGCTGTGTCCATCAGAATTTTTAGTGAGCCATATCTGTCACTGTTGTAATATTATTACTTGACCATATTCTAGCCACCATGCAATGATCATCAGAAGTCTGATGACAAACAAGAGGCAAGTGATAAAAATACTATGTAGTTTGGCCACTCTTGCGCCATGCACAACCCATTCGTATGTCCAGAACAGAGCCATTATAATCATCCTAGCCGGTCATGTTGGATAGATTGCTCAATGTTTGTTCCACATAATGAATTATCACCCACAAGCCACAGCTGAACTGTCAGTTTTAATTCTGGAAAGCCAAGTTTGATAGAATTTGTCATGTTTTTTGTGTTTGGTTGAATCAAGTAATCTTGTTGTCCAAACAAAGACCGGGTGATCTGTTTTGACAGTCTTGTTGGTTTTCAGTGGAGGAGTTCTCAATCAGAAATTGTCATTGACTGTGGCAAATTGAACAAAAGTGCTTTCGCGGGATGCCCTGCTTGTAATGCATACACGAGAAAATCAATGCATCATGATAAGCGTTGGTACATTTAGCGCGAAGCACTAGCCTGCATTTCCAGTGCATCAGATGGGAATTTTGTGTGTTAGTGATGCACATTGTTGCATAAGAATTATGACTGCTTGCATATGAATTTTTTTAATATTTGTTTCTAGCAGAGGATTTTTTTTTAAGTGTTCTACTGTTCTGATTATCTGAAGACTGATTAGGATAGGACCTTGTATATAAATATATCTCTTTAACTATCTACTATGGTGCAGTGGTCTGCATTCAAGTTTGCCAGCTGGGAGGTCATCAGTCTCAACAAAGGCATGCGTTTTTGGGATTTTTGTTGCTTTCAGTCCAGAGCTGAATTTACCACTGGTTCAAATGGGGAACTGGAACCAAGTGAGTCTCATATGGCCAGTCAGTGCAACTGAGTGAGTGAGTCACATCAGAAACAATATTCTAGCACCATTGAGAGTTTGTCACATGCATTCTTTTGACATGAACCTTTTTTGAATCACATATCAAAAACTAATTATCAGGTCTACTGCTGTTGCACCAGATTAAGTTTTTTCTTTAAGTTTATGAGAATACTTTTTCTATCCGCTGAAATTTATTTCCTTAGTAATACATATATATATATATATATACATTTGTGCATTTCTTTTAAGTCGGAAATTCCTGTGCCACTTGAGAAAAAACTACAGCCCCATTTAATGCAACTCAGTTAAGGTAATGGATGAGTCTGTGAGGGTTGCTCAGATTCCTTAATGCTGCACCTATCTGTTCTATTTCTTGGGCATGGTTGATGCTGGGTAGACAATTAACTCCCATTTTTGAAATTATTTAGTGTTACCAACACATCCAGAGATGTTGATTGTTTCAGTGCAGATAGATCTCTAGACCTAACAAAAGTAGCCCGTGGTATTTCAACTGTTTTGATGATTTTTCCTCTAGCTCTTGGCTTGAGTATGACTACTATGGTGTGGATAATAACTAATATCACTGGTTTAAG
This sequence comes from Conus betulinus, assembly GCA_016801955.1. Classification (NCBI taxonomy): domain Eukaryota; kingdom Metazoa; phylum Mollusca; class Gastropoda; order Neogastropoda; family Conidae; genus Conus; species Conus betulinus. Next base: position 175,908 of record JADBJO010004386.1, on the reverse strand, counting down.
ATTTGAACCTAGGCATGTACCCTGGTAGTGCGTATCTAAACCTTAAAAACATACTCTTGTGAATTTTTTTAACTAATCACAATGCGTCCTGTTTCATGCGAAAAATGTGGATGGCAATAAATCTGTGTATTTTACTGCTGTTCAGTGCAAACATAAATTCATTACACAAACACATGTAAACTGATGAAGAAGTTCAGAATTATATTTTCAGATGTAATGAGCATCTGGACTTTCACAAACACATGTATGTATGCTTGCTTGAGTCAACATTGCCTGGTCATCCTCCTCCTCCTCATCTCTTTTCTAGATCAGAAGCTCAAAGAAGGCGTGGACTATAGAACACTCAGCACCAGCAGCAACAAGAGTAATGCCTCCCATATTGTGGTCGCCAAGCAACCGAGTAAAGCGGTTCATGTGGTGATCAGTTCAGAGAACAGCCGTCTGGGAGGCATGGTGGCATTGATCAACAGTGTCGTCACCAACTCCAAATCCTCTGACATCTTTTTCCATCTGCTGACTAATGCGGAGTCCAGTGCACATCTCAAGTAGGGCTTATGGAGTGGGGTGGTGTGGGTTGGCTGCATTGCATTGCATTATAGTATGTTTGTATTGTTGTGTTTTGTAATATTGCACTGTGTTGTATTGCATTGCATTATAGTATGTTTGTATTGTTGTGTTTTGTAATGTTGCACTGAGTTGTATATTGTATTGCATTATAGCATCTTTGTATTGTTGTGTTTTGTAGAGTTGTACTGTGTTGTATTGCATAATAGTATGTTTGTATTATTGTGTTTTGAAGTGTACAGTGTTGTATTGCATTGCATTATAGTATGTTTATATTGTTGTGTTTTGTAGTGTTGTACTGTGTTGTATTGTATTGCGTTATAGCATGTTTGTTTTTTTGGGGTTTTTTTGGTTTTTTTTTTTGTTTTTGTTTTTTTTTTGCTGTCCCAGCTTCTTGCTATCTCAGTGGCTGTGCACCAACGCCGCTCATTCTGACACCCGTTCACAGCCACAGCCCCGGTCAGTCCTACGCAGCCCTGGCACCAGCAATCCACAGGGAGCAGTCAGTGTCAAGTTGTCAAGAGGCAACCCACCAGAGGAGATACTGCACTACCGCCAAGTCACTTCGGTGGTGTTCAGTGGCACCTGTTCTGATCCAACATACGCAGGAAACCACCTACTATGTCCCCTACTGGTGACAATAATTGCTTAGTTGCAGAGCCAGCGTGAGTGAGCTTTCCCTCCAGAGGGCGCCACCACATCCGTCCGGCAACAGCCCCCACGGACTCACCTATAACGATGACCCCGACGGAACCAAACCAGGCCACAGACGTGGAGAGGACATCGAAACTTAGGTCACCATGAGAGCAGGGCGTGAAGGGCCACAGAATTTGAGACTTTTTCTTTGTGCTGACTGATGAGAATGAGGATGATAAAGATGATGCTACGGATTTCCTTCTCAGTCTGAAACTGCATGACAGAACTGTACTCTATGCATCCTTTCATAATATATCCTGATGTCAACCAGGCCCAAGAGATACAGATACCTGCAGTGTTGGTCAGGAAATTTGAGCAACACTCTCAGAGACGCGTCCATTAAAATGATTAAGTGGATGAAACTGTGCAGTCCCAGTCTTCCCAACTGAGCCAGTAGCAAATTCAGCTCTGGGTAGGAGCCAGTCGGGGCAGAAAAAAATCCTACATGACGCTGATGGAAATCGAACCCACAACCTCCCAGCCGGAAGTCCGCGATGCTAACCACTTCACCATGGTGGCTGGTTATTGTATGTTTGTATTGTTGTGTTTTGTTTTGTTGCACTGTGTTGTATTGCATTTTGTTCTGTTGCATGGCATTGAGTGTTGTATTTCTGGTGAACTGGATTGCTTTTTAATGTGTGATATTGAAGCATGTTATACTTGTATGTGTTATGTTGCACTGTACTGCAGCATAGTGTGGTGTGCTACATTGTAAAGTCTTTGAGCACTGTGTATTTCATTACATTTTGTTGTATTGCAATGCATAGTGTCTAATTTTATCACCCCAGTGTATGTTGTTATGTAAGTTCATGTAAATTCACTGGGAGAGTGGGGGGTGGAATGTACTGGCTGGTTGCACTGCTGGTTAAAAATTTACCCCAGACATTGGCAATGATTGGTTGAAAACAGGTTTGCACATTTTGCAGAAATATTTGTGGTAATAAATAAAATTAATGAATAAAAGAAATGCTTTTGCTTATCTGTTAAAAGCCAGCACTGTGGACTGAAAACTGACACTTTCGAGGAAGCTGCATTCTTACAATGTTAACAAAATTCATGATGTAAAGTGCCTGCCTTCTGTCTATGATTGTCAAGAATGACATTTGTTGGGAAAAAAAAAGGAGGAGACACAAACAGTGATGTAATATGTGTATTGTGTAGGATAGCTTTCTGGATTCCGTAGTGTTACACAGTTAATTACAACAGAAAGCATCTTCGTCTCCCTGTGGGCTCAGTCCAAAGGTTTTTGGAGTCAGTATGTGTTCTCGTTAATTACTGCAAGATCAAAGGGAAGGCTTCATCATGGATTAATCAGTCTCATAGAGCAGCCAACTCAATTTGAACACACAACTGATGTATTAAAGAAGTTAAGCAATGCTTAAAATTGGCTGATTACTTCTTTTAACCTTGATTCCAGATGAAACAGCCCACTTGGATGAATCTTTAAGGCCTAATCAAAAATGATTCAAAAAATCTATTTTCACTATTTGTCAAATACTTGATGTATCCTGTCAAGCTGACAAATTATTGCGAGTTTGCGAGTCGACCTTTACAGTATTTTCTGGATCTGAAGGGTCCTGGGTTCATTCCTGTCTTGATGCAGCCAGGTTACATGATCTCTAACAACGTGCAAACCCTTTGGATGAAACTCAAGACTGAGGTCCTTTGTGTGAACACATGCATTTACCTTTACTGGACATTGTTGTTGTTGGTTTTTTAAATTTTTTACTATATGCTCCCACAGATGCTGGTTACCCATGACCCAGACAATTTGCATGTGCTCTGCTGCACTTAAAAAAAAAAAATCACTCTTCAGATGATTCAAGTTGTACAACATCTATACTTGTGAAAGGGTCCTCAAAAGGTTGAACGTAAGTGACAGCGCAGATCACCATAAACCATACACAATACCCTGCCATATCTGATCACTGCTCTTTGAAGTATGGATCTGTCAAGACCTACTTCATCAGAAGTGTATCTTTCAAAATGATGCAGAAAATTGTTTCTATCCATTTTGATGGACATGTACAAAGTCAAGTGACCAATAGCCAACTGAGCATTTGACCAGTCGCCGAACTTTCGTAAGAAAATTTTGAATAGTTCCACAAGATCTGATAATTTTGAAATGTTATTAGGTCTTGGGTAACCTAGGAATATAGAAAGATGAAACAAGAGTTAACTCACACACATTAAATTCTGTTCATTGTTCATTGAAAGAGTCAGCTATTGTTTGTCAGTAGGATGGATCTCAAGTAAGAAAGAAAATAAACACTGCTGTCATGATCAGACATAGTTTCAGAATTTTTTATAGTGCGAGTAAAAATGGTCACAGTACAAGAATCTCACCAATGGTCAAGCCCAGAAGGAGGAAGAAGAAAAATTCTTCCCACTGAAGAGATGTGTAGCCATAACATTACAGTGGCATCACCTACCTCTTGCAGTTGTTGTTTTGTATTTCTAGTGTGTAATCTTATTTACCTATGTTTTAAAAAATGTCAAATTCGAAACAGTTTTATTCATTAGATATCCAAGAAAAGTAAAAAAAAAAAAAAAAAAAACAGATAGGTTTCTTTCCCCACTAGTAGATACCTGAAGTGAAACAGACTTAGTTACCTACTCTGCTACAACAAAACAAGTGTGGGAAGGAGTGTCAAGGCAACCAAGTAAAGGAAGACAAAAAAGGGTTGCATGGTAAGAGAAATGACAAAAGTGGATGTAGTGTGGTTGTTAGGGAGAAAGGGGTGGAGGGATTGACAGGGAGGGGGAGGAGTTGACTTCAAGGGCACATCACTATTATCAGTTCATTAAGAAGCAGGGGTGTAGTAAAGCGGGGAGGAGGGGGGGGGGGGGGGGGGGTCCAACTGTAAGCATTCTTAAGCATACAGGTAAATACATAATTTTCATATCAGTTGCTGGTGTTTCACATACTTGTCTTTTTGTTGTTGTTCAAAAGGTGCTTTTTTTAAGGGGTGGGGGAAGAGGGGGGCAGGGAGGTCTCAGACTCAGACTTTTAAATCCCATGCTAACATACATACAGTTCCCTCAATCTTCCTCTAGATGTTGACGTTAATTGTGCTATGATTCTGGTTCTGATATCAGTATGGACCTTTCAGGTCCTGGCTAATGCAGAGCAAGCTGCGAAGCATCAACTATGAGATCATCGAGTTTCCTGAGGAATGGGTGGCCAGTAAAATTGGCTTCCGTGGAACAAGGACAGAGCTAGCCAACCCTGTGAGTGCTTGGCATGTCTGCTGTGCTTCGATCTTCATGTCCAAACCCATTCTTGACAGAAATTTGGGCTGCTCTTAGCAATCAGGATAGAAAAGCTAACAACCTTTTCTTTTTGTCATCTCAGTGTTTCTGTTTTCCTGTCATATAGAACTTGTTGAAAGTGTTCTCACTAGGTGAGAAGTTAGTTACTGAAATGTTGACTAGCAATCCATCTGGCACTGGTATTGGCAAATATGGCTTTATTATTTATTTTTAGCTACTATGAAGTATTTCTGAATGATTTTGTTGTTGTTGATCTGACTGAGAAAAATGAAACAGAATTGCTGGTGCACTTAGGCTGGTTTTGTCTGCCTCAAGGATCTCAATTTCAAGATCAATTAGTTTAGAACTCTGTATGTGTGTGTGTGTGTGTGTGTGTGTGTGTGTGTGTGTGTGTGTGTGTGTGTGTGTGTGTGTGTGTGTGTGTGTGTGTGTGTGTGTGTGTGTGCACACTTGTGAGCACGTTTTTATGTTTGTTTTTTCTGTAGTGGAGTGACCTGTTTTTCAACACAGAAGCGGCTTTTGTGATCAGCAGAGCTGTAAAGGAACTGAAACTTGCACTGTCAGGGACTTTTCCCTGGTTGTCTCAGGTTCTTTTACAATCTGTCACACTAGTACCAGCACAGCTTATCTGAGTTCTTCTTTTGAAACCTGTCCAAAAGCACAGCGCATGTGAGTTCTTCTTTTGAAAACCTGTCCAAAAGATCTCTCAGGTGGTGGTTCCACGGTGTTGTAGTTTCTTTTTTTTCAATGATAATGGCAGTTCCACTGTTATATGGTTTTTTGTTTTGTTTTTCTAATTCATGCAATGTTTGACATGTTACAGATGAACTATGCTCGATTCTATCTACCTCATCTTTTGCCGCATGTTGACGGGAGAATTGTTTACCTGGATGATGACTGTATTGTTCAAGGTACTTTTCTCTCTCTCTTTCTTGGTCTCTCTCTCTCTGTCCCCCTCCCCCCCTCTCTTTGTTTGTCTCTCTCTCTCTCTCTCTCTCTCTCTCTCTCTCTCTTGTGAATTTCTATCATTTTCTTTTTCTTTCACAGTCTCTGTTTGTCTCTTTGTCTCTGTCTCTTCCTGAGTCTCTGTATTTTTGTTTGTGTGTGTGTTTGTGTCTCTGATTTGATTCCATGTAGTTGTGTGACTGAAAGAGAGACAAAGTTTGTGTAAGTATGTACTGTTGAATGTATGTAAATATGTGGCATATCTTGAGGTGTCTCATGTGTGTGGGACTGGGAGTATATGTTTTGATGTGTGTCAGTACAAGTGTGAAAGAGAGAGAGAGAGAGATAAAGAGAGAGAGATTTTGAATGACTCTGTAGTTAAATATTTATGTGTGGGCCACTGCATTCACCCTGCATACTGCATACACTGTCTCTAAGTCTTTGTGAGTACATGTGTATGTTTAGTGTCTTTATATGCTATTATTTGACTAATGTATGTATGCAGACGTGTTTATGCATGTTTTGCAGTTGTTTGTAGTAACTGGTCTGTCTGTCCCGCTATAAGAAGGAATCCGGGGGTAGGGGGGGGGAGGGATCATTGTTTTATGATGAGGAAGAAGAGGGGTGTTGTGGGATTTTCGGTCCTCAAACCATAAATACTTGCTTTGTCCATGCTTACTATTGGCCTTTGTTCCATTTTGACCAGGTGACATAGAGCAGCTGTACCACATGAAGATGAAGCCAGGGACTCTGGCAGCATTTGCCGAGGATTGCCAGGGGATGAGTAAGCGTATCACCTTCATGCAGGTTGGTCTCAGTCTTTTCACTATGATTATCAGTCATCATTAGGGAGAAATTTTTCATGGCATTTTTCCCATGAAAAGAAAAAAAGAAAGCATCTTTTTTTTCAGTGCTGAAGATGAAGATGGTGCTGTGAAGTTTCATTTTGATGGTAGACTTCATGACAGACCTGTACTCTTAGTTTCATTCATGATATATCCCAGTGTCATCCAGGCCAAACACAGACGCCTGCAGTGTTGGTCAGGAAATTTGAACAACAGTCTCAGACATAACCATTAAATGGATGAAATCCCACAGTGTAGTTCCAGTATTCCCATCTTAGCCCATAACAGGCTAAACCCTGGGTAGGGGTCGGTTAGGACCACCAAAAAATCCCACAATGGAAAGAAGCTATGATGGTAATGGTGATGGAACCCATGACCTCCTGGCCAGGAATCCACAACGCTAACCACTGCACCATGGCGGTTGGTCAGCTTAGAGCACTTCATACTAGTTCAAAGGAAAGTCACAGAAAAAATATACATACAAGCACATGCATTAAAACATGCACACAGGCACATATGCACATGCGCGCACACACACGCACACACACACACACACACACACACACACACACACACACACACACACACACACACACACACATACACACAGTCACACAGTCACACACTCAAACAATGAAGGATGTCAGAGGTGGTAAAATTCTGATTGTGTATAGCAGAGAATTTAGACAATGTGGGCCACAAAGACTAGAAGAATGCTGACAGGCTGTTCTGGACAGGTACAAAGCAGTATGTAGTCAAGAGATTTTGACAGGTACATCTCTCTACAAAGCGTTATGCTGTAGGAGAGAGAGACAGGTACTTAAGTGGGGTTTTTTTCCCACAGCGAAAACGGTATGTAGTCCAAAGAGTTGGACAGATACAGTTCCTACAAAGTAAGTGTAGTTGGAGGGAGACAGGTTCATGTAGGGTTCTTTCAGAGTGGTAGGTAGTCCAGAGAGTTGGACAGGTACATAGGTAGGATCCCTCAGAGCACTGTGCTCAGAGAGATGGACGGATACAGTGGTAATGTTCTTATGAAGTATGGACTTGCAGAGATGGGCAGATGCAGCAATGATAATTCTTAAGCGCAAGTGTGCATCTCTGACGCATAGAACTCCCATCTGAAACACTGGAATTCAGCCAGTGCATCACTAAAACTTACTAGAATTTCCCGTGATCAGACCTGTTTACCCTTACGATTTTGCCATAATTTTTACAGAAAAAAAAAATCGAAATTACGACTCCCCCGAAAAATTATGGGAAAACATCAAAGAAAAAGATAATTGTTAAAGGCGAAGTTTTGTCTGCTACTGTTTTGGTCAAAAACAATAAGAAGGTATTTCCCAGCGTGCTTTGCGTCTTTTTCCCTTGTCAAAGATGGCAACGAAGTGGTCTTGCACGCTAATGGCCGGCTCTTCTAAATCTTTGAAAGTTGCGAAGGTATTGCGATTATGATTACGTTTTTTTGGTTTTTTTTTTTCAAATTACAGGTTTTTGTCCGAGATATTACAGGTACACAAATTTGGGGTAAATAGGTCTGTATGATGCCATGATTATCTCCTGTACACATTACAACTCCAAGCAGCACATCACGCAAACACGCTTTCATCCCATCCGCCACGATCAAAGTCATTAAAAGCATAACTTTCCTCAACATTTCAGAATGTTCTGAATTGATGAACAATTTCTACTTGAGAACTCTTCTCCAGTGAAAAGCAACAATAGTCATCAAAATAGACTACCCAGTCTGTGACTGGACCACAAGATCATGTGAATCAGACAAGCGCAGAAATATGGAAAACCGTAAGAATTCAGCTTTTTAGAATCAAAATCGACAATTCAGCTGTGGCTTGCTGGTGATACTCCAGCGAGTGGAGCAAAGTCGAGTGATTTTATGCAACATGGCCAGTTCAGATAATCAAGAAAGCTCCATTTGATGTACAAATGAGTAGCACACAGTGCAATCTTATAGTTCCATCAATGGTTCCACAAATATTCATCACTTGCCTCTTGTTTATCATGGGGCTTCCAATGATTATTGCATAGCAACTAGAAGATGGTTAAGCAATAAGATATTTCAACATTGGTAAAAATGGTTTGAGCAGTGGAAATTCTGTGATGATAATCAAAGAAGACATCCTCCACACCAAGTTTCACTGTTAACTCTTACGCTGGTAGTCTCGACATAAATTGCCGTATTATGTTACGGCCGCTGTTGGTTGCCGCAACATAAGTTGCATTGTTGTGTCAGCCTTGCTAACCTAGTTTCACTTACAAACACTGGTACGAAACTATGGCTTGTTCTCAAACTAATTTGCATAAATGACTGAACATGCCCAGGAACATGGATTCTCAGCATTTTAGTTAAGTTTATAGTTAGTAGCTGCTTGTAATGCATAGTGTGACTCGAATCGTCTGGCAAACAACAATGGCAGTGCCCACTGGAGAATGTGTGGAACAAGCAGATGAAGAAGAAGTTATGGACATTTTGATATTTTTTTATTTAGATCAAGCACTCAGTAATCGTTATTTTGAGATCGACATGGACAGTGACTGGGTGAGTGGTAAGGGTGAGGGGATTGTCAACATGCCATTCAGTAGGGAAGAAAAAACTCAGTGTAGTGCGTCCAGGTGATCTTGAACCTTTCAATTTTTGCAGTAATGTAAATGACGACAGTGAGGGCTGTCTATTACATTAGTGGATAGTGACCATTTTGGGATGTCAGCAAGTGATTTTAATGAGAAAATTGAACTGCACTTTATTCATTCTTTCGGGGATCACCTGCATGGAAGACTGGTATAATCCACACTGACTTTCCTTTGAAAAAGGCTGTAACTTATTTCTGGATACTGTGGAACATCATTGACTGGATTATTCGTGAACAAGCTCTTTGAGTATGACAAGCAGCAGGATGTGTCACCTGTTTCCACCAGTTATTTTCACATTCTAGCAAGTTAGCACCTAATCAAACTCTCACAAGCACACCAGTTCTCTTTTATATTACTGTTTATTCAGTTACTATCATTTTTTATTCTGTATGTCATGTTCAAATACTATCAGTTGAAAAGTTATGCATAATATACAAACAAAAGTAATTTTTTTTCCAAACTTCGTTTTGTTAATTCACCAGGCAACATATGTAAAATAAGTTGTTAAATAACCAGTGTAAGGGTTAAAAATCCTCATAGTTCTAGGCTAGGATGTCTATTATTAGTGCAAGCTGTCACCTTCCACTTGCTTCTAGGATGTCTGTTATCAGTGTTATCTTTGACACGCTCTTCTTTCTACTAGGCTAGGTTGTCTATTATTTGTGTTAATTGGCACGCTCTTCTCTCTTCTAGGCTTAGGTGTATGTTATTAGTGTTAATTGACACTTTCTACTCCCATCTAGACTAGGATGTCTATTACAGGCGTTAACTGACACATTCTACTCTCATCTAGAGTAAGATGTCTATTATTAGTGTTTAACTGACATATTCTACTCTCATCAAGAGTAAGATGTCTCTTATTAGTGTTAACTGACATATTCTACTCTCATCAAGACTAGGATGTCCATTATAAGCGTTAACTGATACATTATACTCTCTTCTTGACTAGAATGTCTGTTATTAGTGTTAACTGACATATTCTACTCTTACCTAAATGAGGATTTCTGTTTTTTAGTGTTAACTGACACAGTCTACTCTCATCTATGTTAGGATGTCTATTATTAGTGTTAACTTTGACATATTCTACTCACGTGTAGATGAGGATGTCTATTATTAGTTTTAACTGACACATTCTACTCTCTTCTAGACTAGGATGTCTACTATTAGTGTTAGCTGATACATTTTACTCTCATCTAGATCAGGATATCTATCATTTCTGACTCATTCTATTCACCTCTATACTAAGATGTCCATTATTAGTGTTAACTGACACATTCTGCTCTCATCTAGATGAGGAAGTCTGTATTATGTTAACTGACACGTTGTACTCTCATCTAAACTAAAATGTCTATTATTAGTTTTAAACTGAAACATTCTACTCTCATTTAGATTAGGATATCTATATAGTTTTTTTTACTGACACATTATACTCTCATCTAGATTAGGATATCTGTGATTGGTGTTAACGGACACATTTTACTGTCTTCTAGTCCAGGATGTCTGTTGTTAATGTAAACCACCATGTTCTGCTCTTCAAGGCTAGGACTTACATTGTTTGTGTTAACTTTTCAGTTTCTTCCCATCTCTGCTGAAGAATGTCTATTATTAGATTTAGGGGCGCTCAGACTGCTGTCTGTTGGACCAGAATATCTATGCGGACTTCTTCGACCCCAAGAACAAGCACTTCAGGGAACTGCACATCAGGCCCACGGCTGTGTGCTTTCAACCCAGGTGTGTTTGTGACTGAGCTGTCAGACTGGCGGCGCCACAACATCACAGCAAAGCTGGAGCATTGGCTGGAACTAAATTCCAAGTGAGGACCATGCCAGGCATTGCATGTTTTTGTGGTGGTGCTCCTCCGTCTTCTGTGCTACTTCCCTGTTTTACTACCTGTCCATCCATCCGCCATTTTCCCTTTACATCCGCTCTTCGAGGGTAATTTAACATTTCATTTCCATATGGTTTAATTGGGAAGAATTAAACATAAACATTATGTGTTGAACCAGTAGCTTTAGGTTTTGTGAGTGCCCATTGAAAATGGGCTTCAAAACAAGCCCAAACAAGGTTGTTGGTTTTTGTTGTTTGTTTTTGTGTTGTTGTTTTGGAGGAGTGAGGGTAACTGAAGGTTTGGGTCATTGTTTTTTTTATTTTTTTCCAACCTTCAGTTAAGAGTTACCAGCAAAAGCAGCAAGTGATGTTGAAAGGGGACAATTCACTGAACGTGACTGTGGACAGTTTAACTGACCAGGTGACTAAATCAGCAACTGCAACTCCAACGTCATTGCAGAAAGTACGGATGCATTTGAAATCGGTCCAAATTAAGATGAGGATGACTTGAGCAACCAACCTACTTTACTAAATGTGGGTAATCAGTGTCAGTGCTCAGGTCTTTGTGAGCACAGGGGAGTGATCACAACTGACAGTCATGAATCTCAGCATATCAACACAGGTGCATAAAACTGGATGCATGTCTAGATCTGTGTGCAAAAGTTGATGTATTTTCCACTTGGGGGAGGGGAAGGGTGGGGATGGTATTTTTTTCTGAAACCCTGCCCCTTTTTTTGATGAAATGAAAAATGAAGTGAGGCAGGGAACAGTAAACAATAATCAGCAAACAAGTAGGGTAACTTTTGCTCCCATACGAAAACCTAACACAGAGTAACTATTATTCAAGACTGGCATAGCCTTTTAAACTTGAATAAAGTCAGACAAATACAAAGACGAACAATCTAATAGTGGGGGAAAAAACAAGTGCAGGCCACAAACTCCTCTGTCATCATAGTAATGACTTGGCAAAGATTTGGACTTAAGAAAGGGGGGGGGGGGGGGGTTTGAAGATGAAGAAAATGGGGAACATGAAATTAAGAAAATATAGTATAGATATGAAAAACTCTTCACTAGCTGTATGATCGAACCATTGTTATCACTTTCAAAGACAGATTGACTTGTATTGCCTGCTCCTAGGCCTTTCGTCCTCTGGATCGGAGCTCATCAGGGAGGCACAGCTGGTTGTGTCTGTGCTCCTGGCGTCAAATAGAGACAGACCACAGTCCATAATACCGTGGTGTTCTAACCACCAAGAATTCATAAAAGAATCCAACAGCACCCCCAAAGCAGCCAGTGAAGGGTAGTAAATGAAACAAAACAAAAGTGTGGGGAGGAAAAAAAAGTTGCTGCAAAACTAAGGACATTATGCAAACAGTATAAAATGTAGGGGACAATTTTTGAGCCTGTGCTTGAGGATCCACCGAAGGTTGCAAGGTAGATCAAAAGACAAGCACAAAGACGGTCGGACAGAAACAAATACAAATAACCTCAATTTAATTGAAATGAAATTGAAAATGAAATGAGGCAGGGAACAGTAAACAATAATCAGCAAACAGGTAGGGTAACTTTTGCTCCCATAAGAAAACCTAATACAGAGTAACTTTTATTAGAGACTGGCACAGCCTTTTAAACTTGAACAAAGTCAGACAAATACAAATGAACAATCTAATAGTGGGGAAAAAACAAGCGCAGGCCAACAACTCCTCTGTCATCATAGTAATGACTTGGCAATGATTTGGACTTAAGGGGGGGGGGGGGGGGGAGGTTGAAGATGAAGAAAATGGGAACATGAAATAAAGAAAATATAGTATAGATATGAAAACTCTTCACTTGCTGCAATACCAATAGATCTGTCTTCGAAAGGGATAATGATGGTTCCCTCATGCAGCTAGTGAAGAGTTTTCATATCTGTACTATATTTTCTTAATTTCATGTTGCCATTTTCTTCATCTTCAACTTCCCCCCCCCCCCCCCCCCCCCCCCTTAAGTCCAAATCTTTGCCAAGTCTTTACTATGATGACAGAGGAGTTGTTCGCCTGCGCTTGTTTTTTCCCCCACTATTAGATTGTTCGTCTTTGTATTTGTCTGACTTTATTCAAGTTTAAAAGGCTGTGTCAGTCTTGAATGAAAGTTACCCAGTGTTGGGTTTTCTTAAGGGAGCAAAAGTTACCCTACTTGTTTCCTTTTTAATGAGTTCAGCTTGTGTTCTAAATATTTACTTGACTTATACATATTATGAAACCTAATACACACACACACACACACACACACACACATACATTCCTTCGCCTTCTCGTGAATTGCTCAGTATGGCAGTTTGTAACTGAGGTTCTCTCACAATGTATCCTTGGAGTTGCCTACCACCATGCCATAGTGCTCTGAATGATGGAAGCTGATTCTAGCTTCATTTGATTGATGGATTTTTACTTCCATTAAGGTTAAGCTTTCTCCAGTGTCTGTTGCTTGTCTGTCTGTAAACAAGATGACAAAAACAACAGAAAACAAAAGTTGGTGAACTATGGAATGTGACCCAAGGACAAAGCCATTGTGGTGTGGGTCTTGTCATGTGGATTGAAATCAAAGGGCAGACTGGAATCAAAGGGCAGACTGGAATCAAAGGGCAGACTGGAATCAAATGGCAGATTGGAATCTAAAGGGCAGATTGGAATCAAAGGCAGATTGGAATCTAAAGGGCAGATCCAGAATTCATTCCACTGGGACAGAGGTCTGTGCTCTCCCAAACAACCATCTGCATTGGGAAGAACTCTGGTAGTCAAAGGAGAAAAATACCTGACTGATCTCCCAAACAACCATCTGCATTGGACAGAACTCAGGTAGTGAAAGCAGAAAAAATACCTGACTGATCTCCCAAAAACCATCTGCACTGGGCAGAACTCTGGTAGTAAAAGGAGAAAAATACCTGACTGATCTCCCAAACAATCATTGCATTGGGCAGAACTCTGGTAGTCAAAGGAGAAAAATACCTGACTGCTCTTTTAGTCATGCATGCACACACACAAAATGTGCGCACGCACACACGCACACACACACACACACACACACACACACACACACACACACACACGCACACAAAAAACACACACATAAACACACACACAAAAAAACACACACACACACACACACACACACACACACACACACACACACACACACACACATTTAGTTATTTGTGTGTTTGCTTTAATGTTGTTAACTCACAATCCCATGCTCCCTGTTTCAGGGAGGAGTTGTATGGGAATGAGAGGGCTGGAGGGGGTGCTCAGCCCCCCATGATGTTGGTCTTCTACAACAAGTACACCCCCATCGACCACATGTGGCACATCCACTTTCTGGGTAGGTTTCTGTGGAAATCGGTGGATGATCAGTTGAACGAGTGTGTGTGTGTGTGTGTGTGTGTGTGTGTGTGTGTGTGTGTGTGTGTGTGTGTGTGTGTGTGTGTGTGTGTGTGTGCTGTGAGTGTATGCATATGTTTTGTATTTTGTTAGAGTGGGTTTTTTTTTTATTTTATTTTATCAGAATGCCTTTTCACTGTTTAGAAATAGTTTTGATGGTAACGGTTTTTTTTTTTTAAAAAAAACAACTAAAAAATATTTTTGTTATGTGGTTAAGAAAAAAATTAATATGCCATTTAGGAAAAAAAAAAGTAACAATGTTTAATTTGCACTGTCAGAAAACTACAATTTCACTGATGAATAATTTCTTTTTACATTGACCATCCATTGTTTGAACCAACTTCATTTTTACTCTCACCCTACCATCTCCCCCTCTCCCATCTTTTCCCTACCCACCCTGCTGACAGGTTGGACGACAAGAAGCAGTTACAGCCGGCAGTTCCTGCAGCAAGCCAAGCTTCTGCACTGGAGTGGGCGCTTCAAGCCCTGGGGTCGCAGCTCTCCTTTCCAGGACGTGTGGGACAAGTACTACCTGCCCGACCCCACCAAGGAGTTCATGCCTGTACGCAAAGGGATCATGTGAAGTGACAGAGACAGCCTGCCAATGAACCACTCCATGTCTTGTCTTTGGAGTCCCATCTTTTGCCAGGAAGTTCCTGCATGGAAATGTTAAGGGAGTTTATGACTTCACAGCAACAGCCTTGCATGGTACACCACCCGCCTAGCTTTTCTGTCCACTTACTTGCCCATCACCAAGGAAGTCTTGCCTGCACATATGCTAAAGGATTGACTAATGGTATGGGGACAGCTTTTATATGTACACATACATGTACACACATGCAACCATATATGCATGCATACAATCACACACACACACACACACACAAACGCGAGCGCGCGCACACGCGCAGTCTTATCTTTCTTTCGGTCGGAATATCTTATGTTTTGTTTTGTTTTGTTTTGGTCAGCCATCAGACGTTTTGATGCTTTTTGATTTAGGATGGGAAAGGTGGTGGTTGTTGGAAGAAGAGGACTGGTTTATTGAGGGAGGGAGAGGGATGTGTGTGTGTGTGTTGGGATGGGGAGGGTGCTCTCTCTATCCCCTCTCTCTCTCTCTCTCTCTCTCTCTTTCTTTTTTTTTCATGACAGTAATACCTTGTTATGTGGATGATTTGAAAGAGATTGAATCTCTAATCTTTGGAATTACAACAGTGAAAAGTTGATCCTTCCGTTTGTTAAGAAAAATTCTCAACTACATGTGTGCTGAAAACATAACTCTAAGGGGCATCAGTTTTCAATGTCAGGCCACATATACTATCTTAAAATATCTTAAAATTGCTATTTGTACATAGCAAAATTTAGTGCTCTTAGTACAGACATGGAAAAAATTTCCCCCCAGCTTTACTGGCTTGAGGGGTGCCACATTTCAGGCCCAGGTCAGCAATCTGGCCTACAAAAATTCTCAAGTGGAGGCACTGATCATGGACAAAGTGCATTCATTATGATCCTTTAGAAGGCCTTTTTTTCTATTTTAGCTTTGTAAGGATTTCCTGGTGTAAATAACAGTGAACTGAATGACTTCCACGCAACAAAAGATTGTCTACATTCAGACTGGTCAGAACCTGATTTCAGCATAACCGTACTATCTTTCACGAATATTAAGAAATGTAGAGAATGAGACGTGATATTTCAGCTCACTAGCCAAGCATGCATATGAAGGAGAAACGGTCATAACTTAGTGACAGTAATGACCAATGAATGAAAAACAATTTTGGATTGTGTAGATTGAATCTACTATCATCTGACTGGAGCCTTCCCCTTTCCCGTACCCTTCCCCCCTCTGGCCCTCATCCCTGTCACAAACAATTGGATGATCAAGAACTGTCTTCTTCCTCTCCCTTTTCCACTTCCCCTCCCTCCATTACCCCTTCCCTCTCCTCAACTCCCAGATTATACTTTTTAGCCTGGAAAATTTCAAGTTATCAGTTTTCCAGCCTGATAGCATAGGTCACATGGTATCCCTGTACTCTGTTTTGTTTAATGATTCATTTACATGGGAACCCCATGCACGCATTTCACATTACCGTAGAGCACACACAGTGTAAAGGAAAAGAAGAATGCAGACAGCATGGACCAAGGAATATCTCTAAAACAATAGTCTGTAATGCTTTTATGTTAGAGGCTGTTGTTTGCATTCTGTTTGGTTGGAGCTCAGTGCCACATTTGCAGCACATTGGCTGACAGGAAATGTGCATACATATGTGGTGTATACCAAAACACACCTAAGTATATGTATAATACATATCAAGCAGTGAATGCTGTTGACTTGCCAGAACATTTTCTGATTGTAATGTAATGCAGGCTTCAGGCCATGGGCTGGAAGTAGCTCGTTTTTGCAGACGTAGGACCAAAAACACTTTGCATTTTAGCATCAGCCTCTTGTGCCTAGATGATCTCATAATACAGATACACACCAGTAAAATGTCTGTAAAGTATAATGAAAAAAATTCATGTACATTAATGAGTACCATCCATATTCGTCTTTAGCATGTGAAAAAGGCATGATTTGCTTTAGCTTGGAACAGCCTAATCAGCAGAAAATGCTCTGTTAGTGAGGGGTCCATAACTGTGCATTCAGCACACACTTTTTTTTTTTTTTTGCACAAAGTATCTGAAACTTTCCGTAATTGTGTTTTGTGTGCACAATTAATTGCTAGTGAAAAGTGTGTTTAACTGTCTGTAACCTTGCGTTCTGTACACAGTTAATTGTGTATAAAAAGTATCTGAAACTATGATGCTTTCCATACATTCTGTCAGCTGTGTATATCTAACTTCTTGAAACTGCTGTTGGAAAGAGAGAAATATATTACTGTACAGAATGATGCCGTCCTGATTTTAGTCTGTTGAAGCAAAATTTTTGTAAATAATAAACAAAAAAAACAAATCAATTACTTACTGTGTAAAAAACTTGAACCTGCCAACAAAACTGACATTCTTATTTTGATTTATTTTTGCATAGAATTTTATAATATAGGGCTAACGTCATGGGCAAACAGATTTGATTAAGTGGTACCTGAATGTTCATTTTTTTTTGTTGGTTTTTACATGGGTAGACAGAAAGGGGAAATAATTTCTTTTATGAATATTTGTTAAAGTACACACAAACATACATGTGTTTGTCCAGTCTTCAGTTTAATGTCTTTTAATGAGTAACAGTATAAAGATAAGAGGATGCATGTTTATGTGTGTGTGTGAATTAATGAACAGGGTAAATAAGATAAACTATTTTTGTGCGCACATTAACTTAGCCGTACTTTGAACAGGTAAATATTGTGACTAGTAAATGCATGGAGCACAGATGGCAGTATGTCTGTCAAAAGAATTATCAACATTCTTATGGCAAAAAAGTATCAATAATAAAAGTGCAAGAAGAGATCAATTGAAGAAGAAGTAAAAGAAGGAGAAAGAAATATGTGCAAAAAAAGAGGGAGGGAAATAGCAATTGTGAACAAAGTTAAATTATTGACCACACTTGTCGCATGAAAAAGTGAATGAGTTAAACTGTGGGGAAAAAAGAAAAAATAAAAAGTTTAAAACAGCAGTGATCAATGAATGTAAAATACCAGCTGGTGTTCTTATTGAACAGTCTGCATAGAAAGTTATTACATAAATGATCTTTCAAAACTGTGCAAGAGACCAAGACATGGTCAGAAACCTGTTGTAACATTTTCAGACAATGCACAAAATTTTGTGCGGGGGGGGGGGGGGGGGGGGGATTGATAATGATAATCATGAAAAGGATAAAAAGAATAGTACGGATATGTGCTTTTATGTATGCATGGATGTGCGTTTCCCAGTTGTCCTCATGGACCATCAGTATTATTCTGTGAATCGTATTTCTGAGCCGTGTATCAAACTCTATTCACGACAAGCAACATTGTGAGCTTCTTGATGTGGACTGCTGAATGTTGAATGGAACAGTGGACGCACAGAAAAATCCTAAAATGCGAAATGATACCTGTTTATGTTATTTTTCAGTGGTGTTATCATGTTCTGAAAATTGGCAGTGGAGATATGCAGTTTCAACAAATGTTTTTTCAAAGCCATTAGACTCACAAGACTTCAGTTGATTATTGGCACAAGCCACAAAAGCTGGCAGTCAGGAAGTCATTATCAAACAGTTAACATTTACTGTATGAAAACACTTTGTCCTCAGCTCGTTAGTTCCCAAAACACTTTGTCCACAGCTCTTTCGCTCCAAACAAGTGTATCAAATGCTGTGAGAATATAACCCCTTTTAAAATCACATTCTCAGTTTGGGAGTGCCCACAATGGCAAAGCCAGGGAAACTGCCAGCATTTTTAGAACAAAAATCCTCGTTTCAGTTTGATCTGTAGTCCCTGAAAATTCTCTCTGGCAATATGATTATATCAGATATCCAGAAAAGAGTATGAATACACCTTGCCATGATATGGATCTGAAATACTTATCGTTGAAATGTACTGTAGACTAGTGAAATACTGATGGTTGTACTGTCCTGTATGCCAGCGTCAAAATAATTTGAGCTTACCAGCATGGAGAGCTAGAATATTGTAGAGAGATATGTCTGTTGAGTTTCATGGCGCCTCTGCTGTGTTTTTTTTTTTTTTTTTTTTTTGCTGAAAGTGGTTGTCAGCAGATGCAGCTGTAGGTATGACTTGGTCTCTGGACAGTTGATCATGTCCTGTTCATGAATTTTCTAGTCAAGATTAGTTTGAAATAAGAGTGACTGGTGGCAGTGCCTGGTCTATTCTTTGTTCCATTCACGGGTGGTCAAATAACTTTATTTTTGCTCTCTAGTCAAGATTACACAGGGTTGTGCTTACACCACCCCCTCCCCCCCCTAGTCATCATGTCAATAATAGCACAGTAATGTGTGTGTATGTGTACTTAATTTTTAGCCAAATTGGTGGTCAGATCTTGTCTTTTTCACATTGTTTGTGTTTATGTACTTGTGTGTGTGTGTACACACGCATAACTGTGTATGTGGTGTCTTTCTGTATATGTTTGTCAGCATGTATATGCCTGTGACGCCAGGTACATTGGTGTGTTTGCACATGTGTTTGTGTACATGCACATTATGAATTTGTGTATATGCACATTGTGAGTGTGTGTGTGTGTGTGTATTTGCTTGTGCATGGACATGTGTGTCTTATCCCCATGACAACCACTATGGTGAATAGGATTTTGAACAGCTTTTTTGTGTGTGGGGGGGAGGGGGGTAAGAAAGGGGGAGGGGGGGGGGATCATGTCTAACATCCTACTTATGATAAACAATGAAAAAGAGGCAAAATGCAAAAGTCAGATGTCCAAAATTGTTCAGAGCTACTGCTTTTGGTACAGTATTAAATGGTGCCATTTTTATTTTATTTTAGCCTGTCACTTTGGTAAAATTGTTAATTATTATATATTTACTATACACTTTGTTTTTTGTTGTGTTGATTTGAACAGATAAACTTTTGTGGTGTGTGTTGTATTGCTTTATTTTCTATTGATAAACATTTTGTTATGAATGAAAATGAAATGCACTGCTTTGCGCTGAAGTACAATTTTAGATTGAGCTATTTTCACTCTTTTAGCTCGTTGTTTTGCATGGACTGTAGATATTATCTTTTACACTTTGTTGTTCTGCTTTGCTGTTACGCAGCGACAAACCTTTTTTTAAACTTTGTTTTCTAATTCTTTATGATGAATGAAAAGTGCTCGCAAATCTTTGGAAGAAAAAATGTTCATTGCGGTTTGTGTGCGTTTGTCTTCACAAATTGCTGGTAATGAGATTTAATAAATGGGTCAGTTTAATGTTTTTGTGTGTGGTTTTTGCAAGTTTCTGTTTATTTGCAGAGCTGTGCGCTTTGTTTGTAGCTGTTACATTTTGTTTCCCGGGCAGTTGAATTGGAACTTTCCAGACAGTAGAAGCAAAAGCAGCAAAAAAGCATTTGATGGAAAGCAGTACATACAACTTTTTTATCTTTGAGTCTCCAAATGTATTTGCTCAGTTCTGTTTGGTTTTTGTATTTTTCTTTATTGAATGACTGTTTTGTGGTTTGCATATCTGGTTTTGAAATGGCAGCATCATTCCCAAAAGAACACAAACTGTCCAAAATATTCAACAAAAACACCATCAAACTGTCATATTCATGTATGCCCAACCTTAAAAATATAATTGATTCATCCAACAAATGAAAAGCAATGCAGCAAAGAAGGGTGAAGAAGGAAAATCTTGCAATTGCACTAATAAAGAACAATGTCCACTAAACAATAAATGCCTCTACAATAACATTGTATACCAAGCTACTGTGACATCAGAAAATGAAAAAGAAACATACATAGGGATCACTGAAAACCCATTTTCAAAACCAGATATGCAAACCACAAACGTCATTCAATAAAGAAAAATACAAAAACCAAACAGAACTGAGCAAATACATTTGGAGACTCAAAGATAAAAAGTAAACTACAATATATCCTGGAAAATCATGAAAAGGGCATCACCATACAATAACATTTCAAAAAGATGCAACCTATGCTTAACAGAAAAATGGTTCATACTATGCAAACCACACCTAGCAACTCTAAACACCAAAATAGAAATAGTAAACAACTGCAGGCACAAATGGAAATCGTTGTTAGCAAAACACTCTGAACCACAAAAAAACTTGAGAACCGAGCTACACGTGCAGCCAACCCGCAATTGCAAACACACTTTTGAATTGTAAACAAAACTGAAAATACACGTGAAGCCAACTCGCACATCAGGCTATATAACACCGGCAGTGAGTGACACTAAACCATCCTGAAGAGAGAAAGCGCTCGAAACAATATTGTAGTTTTAAAACTTCCTTTTAATACCTTATTTTAAACAAATATATATATATATATATATATGTATGTATGTATGTATCACATACACACACACACACATACATACATGCATATACTGCTGACAAAGTACCATCACTAACACTAGTCATGACAAAGCAGTCAGTGTTAAAAACAAAAAACTGCTGCAGACAGATTCAAATCCCATAAGGCATATACATATGGTGTGGGTTTTTTTTTCACTTTGTCTAGTTTCTGCCCACAACTAAGAGTGTTCTGGTCAACCTGCCACTGTGGTGAAATGGTTAACGTTGCCAACTCCCGGCTGGGAGATCATGGGTTCGAATCCCAACAGGGACTTTTCTGCCCGGACCGGCTCCTACCCAGAGTTGAGTTTGCTACAGGCTGAGCTGGGGAAGACTGGGACCATGCAGCTCATTCTGACCTTCCCATCCACAGCCACAGCCCAGCCCCTGCATGGCAATCTACAGAGAGCAGTCAGTTTCAGGTCATCAGAGGGCAACGCACCAGAGACACTGCACTGCTGCCGAGTCACTTCAGTGGTGTTCAGTGGTGCCTGTTCTGATCCAACATTAGCAGGACGCCATCTCCTAAACCCTACTGACAACAGTAATAGCTTCTTCACGAAGCCAGAATGAGCAAGCTCTCCTTCCAGATGGTGCCACCATGTGCATTAAACGACAACCCCATGAATTTGCTGATATCCATGACTCCGATAAAATCAAACCAAGGCCATAAATACGGAGAAGACATTGAAACTGAGGTCACCATGAGAGCAAGGCATGAAAAGCCACAGAATTTAATGTTTTCTTTTAATGCTAATTGATGAGAACGAGGATGAAGAGGATGTGCTACTGATTTACTCCCTAGTCTGAGACTGCTTGACAGGGCTGTACTCTATGCTTACTTTTATAATATATCTTAGCATCAACCAGGCCAGAGAGATACAGACATCTGCAGTGATGGTCAGAAAATTTGAGCAACAGCATCAGAGATGCATCCATTAAATGGATGAAACTTGATTGTGTGGCCCCAAACTTCCTAGTTGAGCATGAAGCAAACTCAACTCTAGATAGGAGCCAGTCGGGGCAGAAACATCTCACAAATTAAAGGCTCTGATGAGAATTGAACCCATGACCTCCCGGCTGGGAGTCCACAATGCTAACCACTTTGCAGCTGGTAAAAAAAATGATAAAGCATTTCCATCAGGATGCACCTTTCCAGTTCTTGTAGACTGTGTTACTGCTGGGCTTTGGATGAGGGCTTGAGTTGAATGGAATTTTTTTGATGGTTTGATGACTTGATCATTGATTTACTCATCATGGAAATGTTATTCTGCCAAAGTCAGCATACATATCATACCAGCTGTCCATCAGATCTCAGAGTCTTAGTTGCCAGTTCAAAGTAAGACCTAGAAAAGAAAAACTGATTCTGAACTTTGAAAGGAGAAATGATTCTCAGAAAGAAATTCCCAACACAAATTATGTAGCTTTTCAGGGAAAGAATTTAAAAAAAAAAAAAAAAAAAAAAAACATGCAACAATTATGTAGCTTTTCAAAACTGGGAAACTTTCGATTTGGTAAAAAAAAAAAAAAAAAAAAAAAAAAAAAAAAAAAAAAAAAAAAAAATCCAGGTATCACCTTCATTTCATTAACATTTGTGATATGAAAGAAGTGAAGTCAAGGTACAAAAAGTTGATAATACTACATTCAGTTGTCAGAAACGGTGCCCAATTTCCTGGTAGTATCGTATGTTTATTTGTTTGGGGAGTGTGACCAAAAAAATGCATTGTTTGAACAGGCTAACGAAAAGCAAATGGCAAAGATTTTCAGAGCCCTGAGCCTGCGCTCACCATTGTAAGAAAATCATGCAGTATGCATGCGTGCTGAGCAGTGAACAGAGAGTTTAGGGAAATTTGTCACATGTTTAATGCATTGTTGAACAGAGAGAGAGAAAGACGGGTCGACTGTGCCATAGTTACCAAGAGGCTATATGCAGGAACGAATGCCTCACAGTTTTCGCAAAAGATACTGGAGGTGTTGTGTCTGATCGTAAATTGAAGACCACGGCTAGCCATTGTAAAGAGGAAACTATCAGGAACTTTCTGCCAAGTTAGGGAAGGGCAATGGTTGTTTTATTTAAGATGGACACAGACACAATTTGTGGTTTATTTTTTTAAGTCGACAAGAGGTCGCAAATATTAAAAAATTGGAAAAGAATGCTTATAGGTTATAGGGACCAAAAAGTTTGTTTACTACAAAAACAACAATATCTTTCTTTTGTGGCAATGTAGGGTGAAACTTGAGAAAAAATGTTGATGTAATTTTGGAAACAATTGTTTTAGAAAAAGAGGAGAGAATTTGTATGTAAATATTGTAAACACTTCAGTTGTTAATTGAACAGGGAAACCCTCACTTAATTTGTCTGATTGGTTGGTTGTTGCGTGAGCAAGAACCTGACAACAGTGTCCAGAGAAGAAGAAATGTCTATTCTGTTTACAATGTTAGATCTCTTACACAGTGGTACTGACGGCAGTGTCCAGAAGAAGAAGAAATTTGTGTTCTGTTTACAATGTTAGACCTTTAAAAAGTGTTATTGCAATGTTTCTGCTGTTGTTTTTTTTTACGTTCACCTCGGGGATTTATCCAAGCTGATGGCTATTTCCTCATTGCCATCATCATCCATATCCCTGCGTGGTTTGATAGGAAGCAGAATCGATATTCAAGAGCATTTGAAATGTTCTCGGGTTTTTTTTCTCCTCTCTGATATCCAGAGACACGAGAAACAGGAGGGAGGAGAGGAGTGGTGGTGGTATGTGAATGAGTGTGTGTGTGTGTGTGTGTGTGTGGGGGGGGGGGGGGTAGAGTTTTGTTTGAATTGCCTTCTTCCTAGTTGTTGTAAGGGAAAGCGGGAAAGAGGGGGGGGGGGGGGGGGGGGGGGGGGGGGGAGATTTGTCTGACTTTCCTTGTTCCTGGTGGCAGTTGAGAAAAAGTTGTGTGTGGGGGACGGAATGAGTGAGGCGGGGAGCAAAGAAAGAAAGAAGAGAAGGTGGTAGGAGCATTATGTAAACATCATTATCTTCGGTGGCAAGAGACAGAAAGAGTGATCATTTCATTGGCTATTGGTCATACTTTTTGTCAAGAAGTGCTGCACTAATGACACATGACTGTTAGAATGGGCAAAAGTTTCCTCCTTCCTGGAATAGTATTCGGGATGGAACACACGCACCATTGAATAATTATGTAAAACGCCAAACAGATGAATTGCTACGAACACCCTGCTGTAGTTTATGCATGCAGTGTATATATATATGTGTGTGTGTGTGTGTGTGTGTGTGTGTGTGTGTGTGCAAGAATGATGCAAAAATGGTGTATGCTTGTATATGTGTGCATACACTAGCAAGTGTGAGTGTGTAGCAGCTACATTTTATTTAGGAAGCTAACCTGAACAAATGCAGAATCGTAGAGGGATCTTTTAAAAGACATACAAAATAATTTGACAGTCGTGGAAATTACACACAAGCACGCACGTACACACACGCACGCACACACATACACACATACACGCGCGCGCGCACGCGCGCGCGCGCGCACGCACGCACGCACGCACGCACGCACACACACGCACGCACGCACACACGCACGCACACACACACACACACACACACACTGTACCGTTTTATCGTCAGTGCGGCATTGACCCTACTGCCAAGTTCGGCATTGATGTTGCACTTCTGCTCTAAGGATGATACTGAAAGGTTTCTACATCTCTATTGTGGGGAACAAAGGTTGTACATCTTTACAGTAGGGAACAAAAGTTGTAATATCTTTACAGTAGGGAACAAAGGTTGTAACATCTTTACAGTAGGGAACAAAGGTTGCACATCTTTACGGTAGGGAACAAAGGTTGTAACATCTTTACAATAGGGAACAAAGGTTGTAACATCTTTACAATAGGGAACAAAGGTTGTAACATCTTTACAGTAGGGAACAAAGGTTGTAACATCTTTACAGTAGGGAACAAAGGTTGCACATCTTTACGGTAGGGAACAAAGGTTTCTACATTCCCTTCTGTAGGGAACAAGGGTTTCTACAGTATGGCACAAAGGTTTCTACATTTTTTACAGTATGGCACAAAGGTTTCTACATTCTTTACAGAAGGAAACAAAGGTTTCTACATTCCTTACGGAAGGGAACAAAGAAAACACACTAAAGCCCAGGCGAGTTTCCTACAGACGAGAACTCGTGAAGTGGCCAGTTTATCCTAGCAGCGAGGGATGGAAAAGGCGAGGGGTGCAAAGAAAACGGGCGCAAGACATAAATTCCAAGTTCACAATGTGACTCTTTTTGCTGTTGAAAGGCCGGTGTTTTGGTCGTTTTATGTAGGCCTACCTACTGGAGAACGTTATTGCTTTTCGTGCACCAATTACACGATGCAACAATTGTCTGCCAATATCCCATGCATGCGAGAGAGAGCCCCAAGGCAGTCTAGCGAAATCTCAACTTTTCCTAGCCCTGCTCATCACATGGGTGTGTCGTGAAACGCTGACTCTCGCCAAGCAGGCGAGACTTCTGGCCACCTGGCCTCTACGAAACGCAGAACAGGACTTCCATCAAGAATGTGCGGATTTAAGAGGTCTGTAAAAATGAGAATCCACGAAAACCGCAATATTTCATTGAAAAGTAAATCCATGAAGAAGCAAATGGTGAGAGTGAAATCCGTGGAACCTTGAAAGGTGTGCTGGCAGGCAACACTAACGTCATAAAATCTTAAGTACACTTCGCGAGAGCGGGCTCATGATTTTGTCTGGCCACGGTTGAAGGCGAAACAATGCATCGCTCTGACCTTATACGTCGACAAGACGTTGCAAAATTTTGGAGATTAGCAAAGTCTGTACGAATTAACGTACGTACGTGTTGTAGTTGGGCCTAAAAATGGACAACACACCGCTCGATGCTCAGATTTGTCAGACTGCATAATTTTGAAGGCAAGTTTAGTTTTCTTCTTCCAGGGGAGGGGGAGAGGTGTTAGGTTTTAGCGATATCTTGTGTTCTTTAGTGGGAGAATTGCTAAACGTTTGAAACCACAATTTTTTGCTTTACACCAAAAAGCCATGGAACGGCTTTAAATGATCAAATGCCCTGCGTCTGGGAGGCCAGTAGTCAAATGGTCAGAGCGTTTGCTGCGGACCTGACGGTTATGAGCTCCAACCATGCAGGGTCGTTTTTTCTTTTCGTCTTGAGAGCCTCCTCATCTAGTCATCAGTGAAAGGGTACCTGATTCAGTACAGGGAAGGTTAAAGGCGGTTGAAGAAGAGGGTGTGTTCAGCCTTCTATCGTGCTGTGCTCTGAGCACAATGGATCTTTGACAATTCTCTGACTGTAAGGTCAACACATTATGGGAACTTGAATGTTTCCACCAGCATAGGCCTGTGTATTATAAAGAAGAGCATTGTCAAATCCACTGACGCTGTGGGGATGGCTGGGATTGCACAACAGTTGGCATCGACATGATTACACGCTCTCTCGCCCTCAGAAGTCGTGGACACCGACAGGGGGTAGGCCTAGATCGAGACTGATGAATATTGATCAACAACAGGGGCAAGGCAAGAGGGCAGATTCTCTCTCTCTCTCTCTCTCTCTCTCCTCTCTCTCTCTCTCTCTCTCTCTCTCTCTCTCTCTCTCTCTCTCTCTCTCTCTCATGCTATGAAGAAGACTGTATTACCAATATTAGATTGGGAAGACTGGTTATGTTGTATGGAGTAATGTTTGCATGATTTGAATTTATATGCGTGTATGTGTGCATGATTATATGTGTATGATTTGAATCAGGATTTGCGTATGAACTGAAAGTAAAATCTGATAACTTGGGATATGCAGTATAACATAAAGAACAAGGATGAAAGCTGAGGACAGTACAAGCATGGCTGAGATATAAACTAAGACGATTTCGATGGAAATGTTTTAATAACAATAAGACATCCAAGCACATGTTTGAATATGTATGAATAATAGTTATGTTTAATGCTAGGGGTAATAAAGGGTAAGGTAGATTAAAAGGAGCAGGATATAAGTTGAAAAGAACACAATGTGCATATGTGTGTGTATATATATGTGTGTGTATGTGTGCATATATATATATGCGTATATGTATGTGTGTGTGTGTGTGTGTGTGTGTGTGTGTGTGTGTGTGTGTGTGTGTGTGTGCATTTGTATATGTATGTATGTGTGTGTGTATATATATATAGAATTATATGTTGACATATTAGTTTGGTCAAAATGAACAGATGCTTTGATTAAACTGATATATGGTTGACACTGAAGTTAATAGAATTATTGTTATATTTTGTCTTGCGTTTGTAGAGTGGTTTATTTTGTTCTATAAAATTGAAACTGACGCTGCGAACTCTTTGTGAATGGACCTTTGGCCCCACAATAAATGGCGCGGCGTTAACGCGCGTCAAGTGTCAAGTCTCTCTCTCTCTCTCTCTCTCTCTCTCTCTCTCTCTCTCACACGCACGCAGTCATACACAATCGTACACATACATACACTCACACGCGCGCTAACACACACACATATGTATATCAAATGTTCTTATAGAATAACATAAAAAGTAACCGTCTTTTCACAATGGTCTCCAATTCCATAAATATAGACAGTGCGTGAAACACGTCGCGCCGGCTCCCGAAAACAGTTTGTGAAAAATAAACGCTGAGAGAATAATGCTGGGGCTCTCCAGAACAAGACTGGCGTCGTAGATGAAGAAAGCAGAAACCCTCGACAACAGGGCAAATGCAGATCTGTGTACACCAGCACCAGGCCAAAACAGCCTACAACAACAACTGAAGTTCCAGGTCGTTATGCCTGGCCAGAAAATCCCTGGCAGTCGCAGCCAAACCTCAGTGTTCAAAAGCAAACGAAATTCTGAAGGAAAAGGCACGGTTTTGGTGGTGGTGGTGTGGTGTTTTTTCTTTTTTGTTTGTTTGTTTGTTTGTTTTTTTGTTTTGTTTTGTTGAGGGGGGGGGGGGGGGGGGGGGGTTCGTTTTGTTTTTTTTTTTTTTTTTTCCTTTGGTTATTTTTTTTCGACTTCATTTGCAAGTAGGTGAGTATATTTCATTTTTCTTCTTGCTATCGACACGGCCTGCGTTCAAGATGCAAGACCGTAAATCTCAGAATGCTGGCGTGCTTAGATCAAAGGCAGCCCAGTTTCATGTTTCAAGAAAGAAAGCCGGAAGTTCGAACGATTTGATTATGATTAACAATGTGTACTATATGATAACTTTTGTTTAGCCAGAGCTTTAGGCCAAGGGCCCGTAGCTGATTTTCTTTTAATTGTAATTATAAAAAGTAGGCTATCTTAACATCAAGAACAAACAAATGAAGAACGCCTTAAAAAGTTTAAGCCAGGGACTCGGGCATCTCTTGCTTTCTATGAATGTGTGTAGCCACTGGATAACCTTTGACATGCATTGTTGTGTCTTAGTAGATTAATGACAGGTCCTAAAATTGACAGGCGTCTGATAGGTTGTATGTGTGTGTGTCCACCTCAGCGTGGTTCGCAAATGGGGACGTGTACCGTAGACGGAGACGTTGTTCGTGGCTTGATTGCTTGTTCTGATGTACAACGCTGTTCTGAAAGCCGGTAAGTCTGCGTACTAGTCCCTCACAGAGCAAAATGGCGACTACTGAGGCTCGTACAAGGCCCCACACTCTGAGTAACAGTCGTTTGTTTCATAGACGAGAATTCTCGCTTCCTTGACGAGTGTGTGCGTTTCCTAGTACACCCATGTGGCGAGCAGGGCGAGGAAAAGGCGAGGGTTCGCTAGACTGGCTTGGGGCTGTCTCACATGAAATGGAAAATGACCGACAGTTGTAACGCCCTGTAAATGGCGCACGAAAAGTGGCAATGTTCTCTGTTTGTACCGATAAAGCGATCAGAACACTCACCCTTCTACGGCCAGAAGACCTTGAACCAGTCGTCATTTTGTAAATTTGCGCCCATTTCCTCACTCTACCCCTCGTCTCTGACATCCGTCTCAGCAATGTCAGCTAGCCATCTTGCGAGTTCTCGCGTCTATGAAATTCGCCTCAACACTGTGTGGCTCATGCCCTGTGAGCTAAGTGACAGCGGTCAGCACTGCAGATGGTGAGTGAGTTAAGTGACAGCAGCCGGTACTGCAGATGCTAAGTCAGCTAAGTGACAGCGGCCTGTACTGCAGATGCTGAGTGAGCTAAGTGACAGTGACCTGCACTACAGATACTCAGTGAGCTAAGTGACAGTGGCCTGTACTGCAGATGCCCAGTGAGCTAAGTGACAGTGGCCTGTACTCCAGATGCCCAGTGAGCTAACTGACAGTGGGCCTGTACTGCAGATGCTGAGTGAGCTAGGTGACAGTGACCTGTACTGCAGACGCTGAGTGAGCCAAGTGACAGCGGGCCTGTAATGCAGATGCTCAGAGAGCTAAGTGACAGTGGCCTGTACTACAGATGCCCATTGAGCCAAGTAACAGCGGGCCTGTAATGCAGATGCTGAGTGAGCTAAGTGACAGTGGCCTGTACTGCAGATGCCCAGTGAGCTAAGTGACAGTGGCCTGTACTGCAAATGCTGAGCGAGCCAAGTGACAGTGGGCCTGTATTACAGATGCTGAGTGAGCTAAGTGATAGTGCTGCAGATGCCCAGTGAGCGAAGTGACAGTGGCCTATACTGCAAATGCCAGTGAGCTAAGTGACAGTGGCCTGTACTGCAGATGCTGAGTGAGTTAAGTGACAGTGGCCTGCACCACAGATACCGAGTGAGCTAAGTGATATTGGCCTGTACTGCAAATGCCCAGTGAGCGAAGTGACAGTGGGCTGTGTTGCAGATGCTGAGTGAGCTAAGTGACAGTGGCCTGTACCACAGATGCTGAGTGAGCTAAGTGACAGCGGCCTGTACTGCAGATGCTAAGTGAGCTAAGTGACAGTGGCCTCTACTGCAGATGCTGAGTGAGCTAGGTGACAGTGGCCTGTACCACAGATGCTGAGTGAGCTAAATGACAGTGGTCTGTACCACAGATACTGAGTGAGCTAAGTGACAGTGGTCTGTACTGCAGATGCTGAGTGAGCTAAGTGACAGTGGCCTCTACTGCAAATGCTGAGTGAGCTGACAGTGGCCCGCACCACAGATGCTGAGTGAGCTTAGTGACAGTGGCCTGCACCACAGATGCTGAGTGAGCTAAGTGACAGCGGGCCTGTACTGCAGATACCCAGTGAGCTAAGTGACAGCGGGCCTGTACTGCAGATACCCAGTGAGCTAAGTGACAGCGGGCCTGTACTGCAGATACCCAGTGAGCTAAGTGACTGTGGCCTGTACTGCAGATACCCAGTGAGCTAAGTGACGGTGGCCTGTACTGCAGATACCCAGTGAGCTAAGTGACAGCGGGCCTGTACTGCAGATACCCAGTGAGCTAAGTGACTGTGGCCTGTACTGCAGATACCCAATGAGCTAAGTGACAGCGGGCCTGTACTGCAGATACCCAGTGAGCTAAGTGACAACGGGCCTGTACTGCAGAAATAGAATGCACAAACTCAGCAAAGCCGTGCAAACACTTGCTCTGCGTTGAACAAGGCTGAAATTGTAGCCAAACGAACATGTTGTGTTGATGTCATGTTTTGAACCAACTTCCAGCAGTTATCCGACCAACAGCAGAGGGGAAGGAGATATCCTCATTCACCCATCGACCAATGGTCAATGAACTGTGGTCAAAGAACTGCAACTGCGGTTTATTAGACGAGATTGTGTAAGAGAAGAGTTTTCCACATGCGACAGAGTTACCTGTGGCTGTTCGTTCATCAAACCAGGCCCATTTTCGTTCATCAAACCAGACCCATTTTCGTTCATCAAACCAGACCCATTTTCGTTCATCAAACCAGGCTCATTTTCGTTCATCAAACCAGACCCATTTTCGTTCATCAATCCAGACCCATTTTCGTTCATCAAACCAGACCCATTTTCGTTCATCAAACCAGACCCATTTTCGTTCATCAAACCAGGCTCATTTTTCTTTCATCAGTCCAGACCCATTTTCGTTCATCAAAGATGCTGAGTGAGCTAAGTGACAGCGGCCTGTTTTTTCATTTTCGTTCATCAAACCAGACCCATTTTCATTCATCAAACCAGGCCTGTTTCCTCCATACAAGATGTTTTTGGGAAGGCCACTCCACACAGAGTTGCAGAGTGGAGGAGGCGAGAGAATGAGTAGGGCGAAAATTTTCAAGGAGAGAGAGAAAAGCCGAGAGGGAAGATGAGAAAGTGGGGAGACGTGTGGTGAAAGGAGAAGAGGGGGGAGGTAAGGAGGTGAGAGTGGGACAAGGAGATATAAGAGAGAGAGAGAGAGAGAGAGAGAGAGAGAGAGAGAGAGAGAGAGAACGAACACAATTCCTTCAGGAACCTCACCCAGCAGAACAGCTTGCTTGACAGCTGTCCAGGCGATTGGCTGCGACTGCCCGGCTCCTTCTCCGTATTCCTTTATTTAGCCGTGACCTTTCATTTCTACCTCAAGAAAGTCAAGTCTGTAGAAGTGTAAAAACAAATGGTTCTGTTCAAAATACAGAACTCGATGGTTCCAATCGCTGTCTGTGAACCTGCTGTTCATACTTTAACGTCCTCTCTCTCTCTCTCTCTCTCTCTCTCTCTCTCTGGAGAATATACAGCATTTGGGGCCTTATCTGCAACTCCGGCCTCGGACCTAAACTGCTGACGTCATACATCAGCTCACCTGTTGCCCTGTCTTGGTGCCAGCTTGATTTAAATAAAGTAGTACCATTCCTTTCATTTTTAATCAGGCTACTTGGAACCACTGTGCATATATCTAGATAGAATGAAGAAGAATCAGATACACACACAAAGATATGTATACATCCATCCATCCACACACGTCTCTCTCTCTCTCTCTCTCTCTCTCTCTCTCTCTCTCTCTCTCTCTCTCTATATATATATATATATATATATATATATATATATATATATTGCCGACAATTAATGCAGTTGTGTTCTCACCACCAAGGGTTAAAAAAAGAATGCAACAGCACACCCCCAAAGCAGCCAGCAAAGGGTAGTAAATGAAACAAAACGAAAGTGTGGAGAGGAAAAAAGGTGCTGAAAAATTAAAAACATTATGTAAACAGTATAAAATATAGGGGACAATCTTTGAGCCTATGCTTGAGGAATTCAGGAATACAGAGGAGATCAAAAGAAATGGAACAATCTACGTCGGCTGTGCTGTTCAATAACCCGAGCATTGTCAGCGGCTAAGAATTGTGCAGAACAACCTTTACTATGATATCCTAAGAGATGCAATCTCCCACTGACTGACCAAAAAATATAATGCCGAACAATTAAGTACTGGGGGAAAACAGGTGTAGGCTAACAATTCTTGCATCATTATAGTAATGACTTGGCGAAGATTTAAACTTAAAGAAGAAATTGAAGATGAAGAAAATGGGAACATAAAATTAAGAAACTACATTATAAATAAGAAAACCCTTCACTAGCTGCATGAGGGAACCATTGGAATCCCTCTTGAAATCAGATCTATTTGTATTGCCTATTCCTAGGCCTTTCGTCCGCTGGATCGGACTCATCAGGGAGACACGGCAGATTGTGTCTGTGCTCTTGGCGTCAAAAGAGACACACAACAGTCCATAATTCACACACACACACACACACACACACACACACACACATACACACACACACACACACACACACACACACACACACACACACACATATATATATATATATATATATATATATATATATATATATATATATATATGTATGTATGTATGTATGCACACAACACACAAGACGATCTAATTGCTTCTGCCTGTAAGTAGTTGTCAACTTCGTGTTTTAACGTTTTGGGGGTGTTTCCATCGTATTAAAACAAAAACAAAAACGAAAAATCAAATATCCAGACAGTAGTGTTACAAACAATTTGCATCATATAAAAAAGAACAATTGAAGTCAACTCTTTACGCCTGGTGCCCAACCTCTGGTCGGATGCACATGAATGCATGTGACCACCTTAGCCCCATCACAGTTCAGGTGACGATCTGGATTCAGTCTCGCACATTTTATTGCTATTCCCTACATATATCATAGGTTTAGGGATAGTATTTTTTAAGCTAGTCTTTTTTTTTTTAATCATGCGTTGGAAGTTTTTTTTTTCTTCTCAGTTTTCTTTCCTTTTGACACAATGAGACAGAGAAATAACATTATAGTGAGGAATGGACGATCTTAGCACGTTGCTTCAACAGTATAGATACAAAAAAGCCATTCAAGTTTACAAACTTGCAGAAGGTGTATTTGACTAAGATGCAGTCAAACTTTATTCGCATTTGAACCACAAATATGACACTATTCCAACCTTTTGGAGAACAAGTGCTGTTGAAGTGATGAAGATCCATGAGGCCTCTTCTTTATCAAGAAAACATGAGTAATGACTTCAAGATAAAGCATAGCCAGGACATGCATTCCAGGTTCAGTTGCTATGGCCTTGTACACAAAGATGGTGTCGATTTTCAATTTTTGTACTCGCAGTTCTTATAGAACAGGGAGTACTTTACAATGGGAACGAAGAAATGCTGTCTGTCTGTCTGTTTGTCTGTCTGTCTGTCTGTCCGTCCGTCCATAGTCAAAATGTGTTCCACTCGCTCCAGACAAAAACTAGCGGGCCGATCTTCTGAAAATTTGTAGGTAGGCCTATGGGTCACGAATGATGCCCATGTTTTTATTTCACCGTTATAGCCGTTACTAACGGCTATAATAGTTTTTTTTTCTCAAGGAATATCTCAGAAAGTGCTGGGCCGATCTTTCTGACAATTTGTAGATATGCTCATTAAGGGTCACAGACGATGCTCAATATTGTATTTTATTTTACCGTTATAGCCATTACTAACGGCTGTAACGCCCCGTGCTGGTTTTTTCTTCTTTATGGAATATCTATATCTCAGAAGGTACTTGGCCGATCTTTCTGAAAATTTGTAAGTATGTTCATTATGGGTGACAGATGATGCCCAATGTTTTATTCTACCGTTATACTCGTTACTAACGGCTATAACGGCCCATAACGGTTTTTCTTTACGGAATATCTCGGAAAGTACTCGGCCGATCTCTCTCTGACAGTTTGTAGGTATGCTCATTATGGGTCACGGATGACGCCCAATGTTTTATTTTACCGTTATAGCCGTTACAAAGGGCTATAACGGCCAATAACGGTTTTTTCTTTTTGATGGAATATCTCAGAAAGTACTTGGTCGATCTTTCTTACAATTTGTAGGCATGTGCATTATGGGTCACGGATGATGCCCGATGTTTTATTTTACCGTCACAGCCGTTACTAACGACCCATAATGGTTTGTCTTCTTTATGGAATATCTCAGACAGAACTTGGCCGATCTTCCTGGCAATCTGTAGGTAGGATCTGTAGCCGTTACTAGCGGCTATAACGGCCCATAACGGTTTTTCTTCTTTATGGAATATCTATATCTCAGAAAGTACTTAGCCGATCTTTCTGACAGTTTGTAGGTATGTTTATTATGGGTCACGGATGATGCCCGATGTTTTATTTTACCGTTATAGCCGTTACTAAGGGCTATAAACAGCCCATAACTTTACTAACAGCTCATAACGGGTTTTCTTCTTTATGGAATATCTCAGAAAGTACTAGCCCGATCTTTCCGAAAATTTGTAGGTATGTTCATTATGGATCACGGATGATGCCCGATGTTTTGTTTTACCATCACAGCCGTTACTAACGGCCCATAACGGTTTTTCTTCTTTATGGAATATCTCAGACAGAACTTGGCCGATTTTTCTGACAATTTGTAAGTATGTACATTGCGGGTCACGAATGATGCTCAATATTTTATTTTACCGTTATAGCCGTTATTAGCGGCTATAACGGCCCATAACGGTTTTTCTTCTTTATGGAACATCTATATCTCTGAAAGTACTTAGCCGATCTTTCTGACAGTTTGTAGGTATGTTCATAATGGGTCACGGATGATGCCCGATGTTTTATTTTACCGTTATAGTCGTTACTAAGGGCTATAACAGCCCATAACTTTACTAACAGCTCATAACGGGTTTTCTTCTTTATGGAATATCTCAGAAAGTACTAGCCCGATCTTTCCGAAAATTTGTAGGTATGTTCATTATGGATCACGGATGATGCCCGATGTTTTGTTTTTTACCGTTATAGCCGTTACAGAGGGCTGTAACGGCCCATGACGGTTTTTCTTCTCTATGGAATATCTCAGAAAGTACTTAGCCGATCTTTCTGACAATTTGTAGGTATGTTCATTGCAGGTCACGGATAATGCTCAATATTTCATTTTACCGTTATAGCCGTTACTAAAGGCTATAGCCGTTACTAACGCTATAACGGCCCATAACGGTTTTCTTCTTTAATGGAAAATCTCAGAAAGTATTTGGCCGAGCTTTCTGAAAATCACGCGTATTCAAGATAAACTGGGAGTACGTTTATATGCTTTGCATCTTGCTTCTGCAAGGCTGGCAGCCATGATGTGATGCCAGTGATTCGTTGAGTGACCTGCTTCACTCTCATTGACCTGCTTTTCTCTCAGTGACCTGTTTCGCTCTCAGTGACTTGTTTCTCTCTGTGACCTGTGACCTGCTTCTCTCTCATGACCTGCTTCTCTCTCAGTGACCTGTTTCTCTCTCAGTTCCCTGATTTTATCTCAGTGACCTGCTTCTATCTCAGTGATCTGCTTCTCTCTCAGTGACCTGCTTCTCTCTCAGTGACCTGCTCTGACTGACCTACTTCTCTCTGTCAGTGATCTGCTTCTCTCTCTGTGACCTGCTTCTCTCTGACTGACCTACTTCTCTCTCAGTGACCTGCTTTCTCTCTGACTGACCTACTTCTCTCTCAGTGATCTATTTCTCTCTCTCTCTCCTGCTTCTCTCTCTCAGTGACCTGTGACCTGCTTCTCTCTCTCAGTGACCTGCTTCTTTCTCAGTGCCCTGCTTCTCTCTGTGACCTGTGACCTGCTTCTCTCTCTCAGTGACCTGCTTCTTTCTCAGTGCCCTGCTTCTCTCTGTGACCTGCTTCTCTCTCTGTGACTGTGACCTGCTTCTCTCTGTGACCTGCTTCTCACAGTGACTTGCTTCGCTCTCAGTGACCTGCTTCTCTGTGACCTGCTTCTCTGCTTCTCTCTGTGACCTGTGACCTGCTTCTCTCAGTGACCTGTGACTTCTCTCTCAGTGATGCTGCTTCTCTCTCAGTGACCTGTGTGACCTGCTTCTCTCTGTGACCTGTGACCTGCTTCTCTCTGAATGACCTGCTTCTCTCTGTGCCATTCTTCTCTCTCAGTGTCCTGCTTCTCTCTCAGTGCCCTGCTTCTTCTCAGTGCCCTGCTGCTCTCTCTGTGACCTGTGACTGCTTCTCAGTGACCTCTCTCTCTCAGTGACCTGTGACCTGTGACTTTCTCTCTCAGTGACCCTGCTTCTCTCTGTGACCTGCTTCTCTCTGTGACCTGTGACCTGCTTCTCTCTCAGTGACCTGCTTTTCTCTCAGTGACCTGTTTCTCTCTGTGACCTGTGACCTGCTCCTCTCTGTGACCTGTGACCTGCTTCTCTCTGTGACCAGTGACCTGCTTCTCTCTCAGTGACCTGCTTCTCTCTCAGTGACCTGCTTCTCTCTGACCTGACCTCTGTGACCTGTGACCTGCTTCTCTCTCTGTGACCTGCTTCTTTCTGTGACCTGCTGCTTCTCTCTGTGACCTGTGACCTCAGTGACCTGCTTCTCTCTGTGACCTGCTTCTCTCTGTGACCTGACCTGCTTCTCTCTGTGACCTGCTTCTCTCTGTGACTTCTCTGTGACCTGTGACTTCTCTCTGTGTGACCTGTGACCTGCTTCTCTCTCAGTGCCCTGCTTCTCTCTCAGTGCCCTGTTTCTTTCTCTCAGTGCCCTGCTTCTTTCTCAGTTACCTGCTCCTCTCTCAGTGCCCTGCTTCTCCCTCAGTTCCCTGTTTCTTTCTCAGTGACCTGCTTCTCTCTCAGTGTTCTGCTTCTTTCTCAGTGCCCTGATTCTTTTTGTCAGTGACTGCTTCTCACTCAGTGACTGCTTGACTCTCAGCGTCCTACTTCTCTCTCAGTGCCCTGCTTCTTTTTCAGTGTCCTGCTTCTCTCTCAGTTCCCTGATTCTTTCTCTCAGTGACCTTTTTCTCTCTCAGTGCCCTGCTTCTTTCTCTCAGCGCCCTGCTTCTCTCTCAGTGACCTGCTTCTCTCTCAGTGACCTTTTTCTCTCTCAGTGCCCTGATTCTTTCTCTCAGCGCCCTGCTTCTCTCTCATTGCCCTGCTTCTCTCTCAGTGCCCTGCTTCTCTCTCAGTGACCTGCTTTTCTCTCAGTGACCTGCTTCTCTCTCAGCGTCCTACTTCTCTCTCAGTGTCCTGCTTCTCTGTCAGTGACCTGCTTCTTTCTCAATGCCCTGCTTCTCTCTCAGTGACCTGCTTCTCTCTTAATGCCCTGCTTCTCTCTCAGTTACCTGCTTCTGTCTCAGCGTCCTACTTCTCTCTCAGTGACCTGCTTCTCTCTCAATGCCTTGCTTCTCTCTCAGTGACCTGCTTCTATCTCAGCATCCTACTTCTCTCTCAGTGCCCTGCTTCTCTCTCAGTGACCTGCTTCTCTCTCAGTGACTGCTTCTCTCTGACTGACCTTCTTCTCTCTCAGTCAGTGACCTGCTTCACTCTGACGAACCTGCTTCACTCTGACTGACCTTCTTCTCTCTGACGAACCTGCTTCACTCTGACTGACCTTCTCTCTGACGAACCTGCTTCACTCTGACTGACCTTCTTCTCTCTGACAAACCTGCTTCACTCTGACTGACCTTCTTCTCTCTGACTGACCTGCTTCACTCTGACTGATCTTCTTCTCTCTGACGAACCTGCTTCACTCTGACTGACCTTCTTCTCTCTGACGAACCTGCTTCACTCTGACTGACCTTCTTCTCTCTGACGCTTCACTCTGACTGACCTTCTCTCTGACTGACCTTCTTCACTCTGACTGACCTGCTTTCACTCTGACTGACCTTCTTCTCTCTGACGGACCTGCTTCTCTCTCAGGCTTCTCACAGCACTCGTTGGCTGACGCTCATTACCTTAGCTGTGCCTGTGCTCGCGGGCGCGCGCATCCACGTCTGTCATTGCGCGCTTGCATGTGTGTGTGTGTGGAGGGGGTGGGGTGGGGGGTGCGTGTGCGTGCGCACGAGCTTGTTTGTGTGTGTGTGTGTGTGTGTGTGTGTGTGTGTGTGT
>JADBJO010004386.1:130000-132500 GCA_016801955.1 Conus betulinus | reverse complement strand
TACCTGCAGTATGCCAGAAAGTGCGTCAGCTTCCTGGTGTATTGCCGGTCGGGAAAAAAGTTCCGGAAAGCGATCGTCAGCGAGGTCCTCTGTCGGTGCCCATGTGTAAGGTACCTGCTGAGATGGAGCGGCAGCGCGTCCGAATTTGGCGACAATAGTTTACAGAGTCCAAGCCAGACAGTCTTCGGGAAATAGCCAGACAAGGTTGATGCCACTGGGGCAGAATGTGACTAGCATTCTGTGTGTCTACTGCAAAGACATCGAAACGTAATGATCTAGAGAACCAGGGAGATACAGACTCCATGAGCTGGCCAGACCAGAAGGGACATGACATGTCAGTAAAGTGTCCTTATTCTAATGATCAGATTAGAACAAAGTAAAAGGTCTACTTACCGTGGTTGTTGTACCGTTCATATTCATTTGTGCCCAAAACACTGCTACAGCCAGCTCTGTTATATCACAGACCAATCATTATATGATAATAATGATAACGATGATAGCCTAATGATAATAAGAATAATATTCTCGATCATGGTATACAAATATCATTATTGTAAATGTGATGATGATGATGATGATGATGACGATGATCAAGTTTTAGATGTGCTATGTTTTGATGAGGTTAGGATGCCAACAAAAATGAAAAGTAAATATACTGTGTGCGCGCTACTTCCACACACCGCAGACCTACATTATTGATGGGGTAGCAAAACAGTGGCCTATGACGTGAAAAGTACCCGAAAGCGTGTCCACGAAATCATTAAAGGAGGAAGAAAAGGATTTTAAAAAAATAAAGGGAGTTTTCAACCTGGATTTGAAAGTAGAAAGTGAAATTGCATGCTGGATTTAAAATGGAAATTCGTTTGAAAACGAAGGCCCAAGATAAGAGGAAACACGCGGAGCTAAAGACTTATTGAGATGTGTTGTCTTTAGTTATGGAAGATACTTATATCGTCTGAAGAACAGAGAGAAGGTGAAAGAATACATAGATGAACAAGTAAAGACAATAAACGAGCAAGTAGGATAACTCTTGCTCCCAAGATGAAACAATCACACGTCCACAACTCGAAACGAATGTTGCTTATGACATCAAATCGCCTGGCAGAAATGACACCACAGACCACACAGAACAAACAAGGAGACATCCCCAGAAAATGATGTTCCAAGTTTGCCCACATACCGTATATCTACACATCTACGCAGCAACATCAGCTGGGGAAATGAGCAAACACAAGTCAACCTTTACTCAAGACTGGCACAGCCTTTCTAAATTTGACCATAGTCACACAGACACATAGAGAGGAAGTGATGTGCTGCTGTGACAATCGTAACGTTGTAGGCCAAACAGATCCACTGGGAACCAGTGCAGGTTTGGAAATGGAGGAACACGTTCTCTTTTTCTTTCTTCTTTCTATCCTTTTTTTTTACTTAAACAAAAAGAGGCGATTAGCATAAGTCAGTATACCCTCAGCGATTACTTTATAAGATTCTGAGGAAACCAGTAAAGTGTTACAATAGCCCACTCGAGATGAAACCAGAGACGTGATTAGAGTTTGCGCGTAAATCTGTTGAAAGGTAGTGTCTAACGGAGGTTATTCTCCGGATCACAAAATTAGCAGCTTGACATATTTACTGACTTTGCCGCTCACTGTTGGAGTTTCATTAAAGTACTTAGTCCAGATTTGGACAAACGTTGAAAAAGGGTGTGTGTTTGATCCAGAGTCTGAAAGATTGACTCAATTAGAAACTGTGGATAGAACAACGTCTGGTTTGTCTTCTTTAAGTTGATGTTTGTTGTACTGTATGGTCTCAACGTTTGTCACGCACCTTTGGGTTGTTTATAACATGTTGTTCGATATACTCTCAGGTTGACTTTTACCACACACATTTGGATTGTTTGTAATACGTTGTACTATATGCTCTCATTAACGTTTCCCTCACACATTTGGATTGTTTGCAATACGTTGTACTACATGCTCTCAAGTTAACGTTTGCCTCACACATTTGGATTGTTGTACTATGTGACTACGTTGTACTATATGCTCTCAAGTTAACGTTTGCCTCACACATTTGGATTGTTGTACTATGTGACTACGTTGTACTATATGCTCTCTCAAGTTAACGTTTGCCTCACACATTTGGATTGTTGTACTATGTGACTACGTTGTACTATATGCTCTCAAGTTGACGTTTGCCTCACACATTTGGATTGTTGTACTATGTGACTACGTTGTACTATATGCTCTCAAGTTAACGTTTGCCTCACACATTTGGATTGTTGTACTATGTGACTACGTTGTACTATATGCTCTCAAGTTAACGTTTGCCTCACACATTTGGATTGTTGTACTATGTGACTACGTTGTACTATATGCTCAAGTTAACGTTTGCCTCACACATTTGGATTGTGTACTATGTGACTACGTTGTACTATATGCTCTCAAGTTGACGTTTGCCACACAGTTTGGATTGTTTGTAACATGTTTTACGCAATGGTGTC
>JADBJO010004386.1:122500-125000 GCA_016801955.1 Conus betulinus | reverse complement strand
AAATAAAAAGACTTTGATGGGTGATGATTGTGATGATAGTAGTTATTATATGGGTAGTTGTATGTGGGGGTGTGTGTAATGCTAATAATGACTGGAAAGGAATGGAAGTGATCAATGGTTGATAAGTTTTCATCAGGGGGGGGCAACAAAAAAAAGGGGGGGATGGGTGAGGAAGAGCTCACATCTCTCCACCCACACACAGTTGGACGGTGTTCATTGTATCAGGTGAAATAATGTGTTGGCATTAATATGATCGTACTGGTTGAGAAGAGATAGAAATGATCAATGAGAAACAGGGTATCATGTGTTCGAAACACACACACACACACACACAC
This sequence comes from Conus betulinus, assembly GCA_016801955.1. Taxonomy (NCBI): domain Eukaryota; kingdom Metazoa; phylum Mollusca; class Gastropoda; order Neogastropoda; family Conidae; genus Conus; species Conus betulinus. The sequence continues at coordinate 124,665 of JADBJO010004386.1, read as the reverse complement.
ACACACACACACACACACACACACACACACACACACACACACACACACACACACACACACACACACACACACACTCTCTCTCTCTCTCTCTCTTTTCTCTCTCTCTCTCTCACACACACACACACACACATACACACACACACACACACACACACACACACACACACACACACACACACACACACACACACACACACACACACACACACACACACACACACACACACACACACGCACACAAAGGGGGAGAAAAAACATGTAACATCCGAGGCCGGTGAACCCTTGGCCCTCCCCCTTCTCCGCGCCCCCTCCCCCATCCTCCCCAGTTCCAACGCCACTGAATCGAATAAGATCTTTTTTCTGAAGAATCGCAGGTCTCTCTCTCTCTCTCTCTCTCTCTCTCTCTCTCTCTCTCTCTCTCTCTCTCTCTCTCTCTCTCTCTCTCTCTCTGGGGGACTAACCTTGGACTTCGCAAACTGTCGGTCCTGTCGTGAATAAGTACAAGGAAGCTCAGTATATTGAGAAATTCAAATGGGATGATAATAATGCACACATTTTTCGCAGTGTAATGAACCAGAATGATACTCTTAAAATACTGAAAACAGCTATTAGTTTCATAGACGAAGATATTAATGTAGCTTTACGTATGTTTAATGATTGCATCATAAAGAAAGCAGAATGTGTGAAAAAGAAAATAAGAATAAACCCAGGTGAAAGGAATGACTCATGGTTTGATCGAGAATATGAAATGACCAAAACAAATACGAGAAAATTTTAGAGTGTTTCGTAGAACCCTTGATAATAAAGATCGCGTAAAATATTGTAAGGCTCGACGTGAATACAAAAATGTGTTGCAGAGAGAAAGGAAACAGAGCACACAAAATCGTTACTCGGTGATTTAACAAACCCAGTTCATGACCAGAAGGAATTTTTGAAAAGAAAAAAAAAACGTTCATAGTAAAAAAAACATATCATATACACAATAACATTTCTACTGAAGAGTGGTACCAGCATTTCAAAAATCTGTTGGAAAATGATGTTTGCAATGAAGCAGACACAGAAGAAATTAATGAAACAAGCTACTTGGATAGCCCCATTTCAAAAGAGATTCTATTTGCAATGAAAAAATTACAGAATGCAACATCTGCGCGTCCTGACGGTTTTATTGGCCAGCTATTCGAGAATAGTGGTGGTATCTTGATTGAATTCTTTCTTAAAATTTTCAGTGCTCTTTTTTTAAACAGGACTGCATCCTGAAAGCTGGTCTGAATCGATCATCATCCCACTATTTAAGAAAGGTACCGCCGATGATCCTGGCAATCACAGAAAGATCTCACTGTCTGATAGAAGCAGCAAATTGTACAGCTTTATTATCAACAACAGATTACAAAAATGGATCGATCAAAATACATTATTGCTGAATATATCAAGCTGGCTTAAAAAATAGTCATTCGACTGTAGATCACATGTTCACCCTTTTTGGCTTTAGTTCAAAAGCAGTTTTCTTATAATCGTACGTTATATGTAGCTTTTATTGATTTGAGAAAGCGTTCGACTCTCTTTCTAGAAAATTACTCTGGCCAATAGTGAAAGAGAATGGCATCAACGGCAAATTATATCAATGTATAAAAAGTATGTACAATAATGTTAAAGAAAGAGTAAGATCTGGTGGGGAACTTACTGACTATATTTTATGTACACGGGGAGTAAAACAAGATGATGCTTGTTGCCCTTTCTCATTGTTTATAAACGACTTAGCTTTAGAAATTATAGCGCAAGGAAGACACGGTGCAACACTTTCTCCTGATCTTATTGATTTGTTTATTTTGTCACTTGCTGATGATATCTTATTATCTGAGACTACAATTGGGCCTCCAGACTCAGTTAAACAATGTGTGTCAGACAGCTTCTAAACTTCAGCTAAATGTAATATGAAAAATAATGATGATGTGGGTTTTCAGAAATGGAGGTCACTTGGCAGCAAGCCATGGTATTTTAAATGGACAGAGGATGGTTGTCGTAAATTGTTGTAAATACCTTGGTATCTGTTTCTCTACACGTTTTACAGTCGCTAGTCAGGATCTAGCAAGCAGAGCGCGAAAACGACTTATTGTGTATCTTGAAAAAATTATACATGTTGAATGATAATTCCCTGGCAGTGTTGT
>JADBJO010004386.1:92500-112500 GCA_016801955.1 Conus betulinus | reverse complement strand
GAGAGGAGAGAGGGGAGAGGCTAAGAAAAGTCAGAAAGAGGAGGGGGAGAGAGAGAGAGAGAGAGGGTGAGGAGAGGAGGAGAGGAGAGAGAGAGAGAGAGAGATGAGAGAGAGAGAGAGAGAGAGAGAGAGAGAGAGAGAGAGAGAGAGAGAGAGAGAAGAGAGAGAGAAATAGAAATGAAAACAAAACTGAAACGAAATAAAAAGGGAAAAAAGTAAGAAAAAGTAGAAAGCCAAAAACAAATAATGAGAGAGAGAGAGAGAGAGAGAGAGAGAGAGAGAGGAGAGAGAGAGAGAGAGAGAGAGAGAGAGAGAGAGAGAGAGAGAGAGAGATTCAAACGAGGGTTAATAGAAATAAAAATAAAAAGAAATAAAAGAAAGAAAGTAAGAAAAAGTTGAAAGCCAAAAATAAAAATGAGAAAGAGAGCTATGTATTACATGATACGCTTTTATACATCCATCACCCCCCACCCTACCCCCAAGAAACAAAAGGTACAGAGAGATAACTATAAGAGAACCAAGCTGGCTCTCACATGATTTATACACTGCACGAGTACATCATGGATCTTTCGTGTATTGGTATTTGCAGATACTATCACAGCGTGTGTCAGCAAATTGTTTTAAAATAGTAGTACTTGTAGACATCAACAATCACTTTGGGAAAGTAACTGTACGTTGGTGATGGTACAGTAATAACATACATGTAGACAAACATCAGTAATGATTATGACCAGCCGCCGCCGTGGCGAAGTCGTTAGCGTCGCGGACTCCCGGCTGGGAGGTCGTGGGTTCGAATCCCATCAGAAGTCATGTGGGTTTTTCTGCCCCGACCGGCTCCTACCCAGAGTTGAGTTTGCTGCGGGCTCAGCTGGGAAGACTGGGACCATACAGTCGAGTTTCATCCACTTTCTGAGACTGTTGCTCAAATTTCATGACCAACACTGAAGGTGCCTGTATCTCTCGGGCCTGGTTGACGCCGGGATATATTATGAAAGGAAGCATAGAGTACAGCCCTGTCATGTAGTCTCAGACCGAAATGGTAATCCGTAGCATCATCTTCATCATCCTCATTCTCATCGATCAGCATTTTAAAAAAATGTCTCAAATTCTGTGGCCCTTCATGCCCTGCTCTCATGGTGACCTCAATTTCGATGTCCTCTCCACGTCTGTGGCCTCCGTTGGTTCCGTCGGGGTCACCGGTGTCGGCGAGTCAGTGGGGGCTGTCGTTGGACGGACGTGGTGGCGCCCTCCGGAGGGAGAGCTCACTCACGCCGGCTCCGCGACTAAGCAATTATTGTCGTCAGTAGGGGGCTTAGTAGGTGGTGTCCTGCGTATGTTAGATCAGAACCGGCGCCACTGAACACCACTGAAGTGACTCGGCAGCAGTGCAGTGTCTCCTCCGGTGGGTTGCCGCTTGACGACTTGACATTGACTGCTCCCTGTGGATTGTCGGTGCCGGGGCTGCGGCGGGGCCGACCGGGCTGTGGCTGTGGACGGGGTGTCGGAATGAGCGGCGTGGGTGCACTGCCACTGAAACAGCAAAAAAATAAAAATAAAGATAATGAATTACAGTGCATATCTACATGACAAGTGAGAGTGTGCACAAAATACGTAAACAGTTTCTGTTCGATTTTGAGCTTCAAAGGCATTCGAGATCAGGCGAAAATGAGTTCCAGAGAAGTCCAGAATGACAAAGACTTGTTTTATTAGGTCAATTCTTGGTATCGAAACCTGAGGTTTGTAGAATTTCTATAGTTCATGTTAAACTTGGATGGAATAGTTTGCGAGGGTAATCCAGATACAGTTGTTCTGTATGAACAGTCCTTTATTAATAGCAAATACATCCTTTAATAGCTGAGCTTTACCTATTATAATCCGATTCTGCAAGACGCGAGGATTCCATTGAAACTGATTTAGGAGCACGTTTATAAGCGCTGATTAAGGGTTTCATTGAATTTGCGCTGGATGAGTCAATTAGTGTCGAAATGTAATATTGAAGAACTATTCAAGCATTCAGGAATGATTTTTTTCTGGTCTGGCCTTTTCAAAAAAGGCTTAATCCTGCATAACTGATATATTTCTCTGAATGCTATTTTCGGAGAGATTGTGGTCTATTATTACGCCTGGAACATAGTGTTTGTCTACTTCTTCAGCTTTTACATTGTTGATAAACACAGAAGGTATTTATGTTTTGCATTCTTAGACGGGTTGGTATGAGGACGACTTAAGTCTTAATAGGATTTAGTAACATATGATTCACGCTGCACCGTTCATGTAAGATTTGGACAGACTTTTGTAATGATGCATAAACAGAATAAGGTTAGAACTGCTATATAATTTGAAGATTGGTGGTAAAGACAGAAACAAAAGGGGGGTCAAAAGAACCCCCCCCCCCCCCTTTTTTTTTTTTTTTGTTCCGGTCTTTACCACCAATCTTCAAATTATATATTTGTTCTGAAAAAGACCCAGTCAAGTGTTATAAATCAAGGTTAGAACTGCTTGAATGAGTCTTGGTATAATCACGAAACTGTCGACAAGATTCTTCAGTACGAAGAGGGCGATCGTTTACATAAATGATAATGGGAGAGGACCTAAAACTGAACCCTGGGGTACTCCATGTCTGACTGGTAAAATATTAAATGTCGAAGAAGTAGGACAGGCAAACTGTTGACGACTTTGTAGGAATGATGAAATCAGTTGAAGTGCATCATTCCTGTGACGCTTACAATGAGAGAGAGAGAGAGAGAGAGAGAGAGAGAGAGAGAGAGAGAGAGAGAGAGAGTTATTTATTTACGAGAATAATAGATAAGCACTGACGCGCTTTTTTACATCCAATTCTCGCCCAGAGTATGGACTACAACATGCAGTGAAATGAAATAATCTATGAAAGCAAACAAACAAACAAACAAAGCGGTCATGCAATCATAATGGAACATCAAATGAAAAAAAAAAGAGAAATTACCATCACCATTCAGTTCGTCCTCGTCTGCTTCACTTCTTTTGCGAGTAAAGTGTTGAAACCAGTCGTCCCAGAGTGATATTATCATTACTAATGTGTTTTCTTTGCATGAAAGTTTATTTACTTTTTCCCAAAATTGCTTTTGATTATTCACAGAAGATAACAATTCATTTAACAACGACTTATGGAAATCGTTCTCTTTGCGCTTCAACAGATGCATGTACTCTCTACGTACGATACAAAAAGCATTTCCGTCTTCATGATCTCCTGTTCGACGGGCTGGTCTGTAAAGATTTCTTAAATTTTCGTTGTTGTCTTACATTCATGATCGTACCAGTCATCTGATTTATCATTATCACCAGTGCTGATCTGCTTAATCATGCATTCAGCACATCGCCTCATACAATCATTAAAAGCAGACAAAGCTTCGTTGATATCATAATCGATTAAACGTACAGCTAGCTCTAATATTCTACAAGATTTCTCAAAGTGCATTGAGTTTATTAACATCGGCGCTGCATTATTGTTCCCAGACTATCCTATTTAAAGTTTGCTTCACGTCTTGAGATTTCATACTGCCATGCTCTTCCGAAAAAAAAATTATGATCCGACTGAAACATATCATGAATATTAAGTTCACACAAGGATTAAAATTTGGCAAACATGTCATTCGACATTAAAAAGTAACCATTTGCACTACTGCCTGACTCTGATATGCCTATGTATGTGTTGCAGCCATAGTGGTTGCCATTACATGCACATTCAGAATACGTAAATCAAATGTAGTACATAAATCCAGCATAAGTTTACTATAGTTATTCAGCACTTTGTCTTGAGATTTCCTATTTGTGTTGATCGCCTTGCTTTTTTGTTTTTCAGATTCAGATTCAGATTCAGAAAACTTTATTATCTCTCGTTACAAGAGAAATTACATTTGTGACCGCTGCCCTAAAAGTTAAGACATACATATTTATAGTTACAAAACGTGACACTGAAATTAAAATTGCTTACAAACAATAAAACATGATGAGTTATAAAGTTTTCACTACAAAAATCATCAAATGTTTGTATCAGCAGTTTGACTGTTGAAAACTCCCGGCAATAGGCCTACAATGCATACGTCATGAAATGCAACTGAACAATCTGAGAAGCATTTTTTCCAGAAGACCAGTGCCATGGTCTACATAAAAAAAGAATAAAATGGTGATCCCTCTGGCAGAACATATGCACACATGCACAATATATCTTTCACGGTACCTAAGAAAGCTTTGTCTATAAGAAAAACAATAACAGATTAGAGTAATCTACGTCAAGAGATCGAACACACGGAGCGTACATTCTCTTGACAAGGCACACAACTCCACCTGAAAAACAACCATGTTTAGAAAACTTAATAGCAGATTTACAACAAACAACAACAACAAAAAAAATCATATAATCAAGAAATAAATCTGACTGAAATGTTTCTGTAAAGGTTTCGACAAAACAAAATGATATCAAAGGAACGAACAAAAGAACGGAAATTTTTATGTTTTGATTTGGGGAGCAGTCCATTGACGTTCTACTGCAAGACTTTAAAACGCTTAGTAGAAAACGCACGTGCATCACAATCAGGATTAACTTGACCTAACACAGAGCGCGACCGTGAACTTTTTTGCATGGCTGCACGGCCTGTAACCTGTTCGCTCACACATTCCTCACTGTCACTGACAATGTCACAAGCTACAAACATAAAAGCACGTGCAGCATCAGCCACACAGCTGTTCTCTGATTGTTCGACCGGTGTCAACTTTTTGGATGCTCCCTTTAAAACAAATGTGGAAAAAACATTATTCGCAGAACAAAACATAGAAGAAACACCTTCACAAGAAGAGCGGCCACTGTCCTATTTCATTTCTTTCAGCTTGCCCTCTGAGTCCACAGGAAACCTAGTGCCATCTCTTGTAAGATGGCCAAAAACCATTGACGCCTTTTTGTTGGCTGCCCTTGCTTGTTTCAAATGGGCAACAATTTCCGTCTTATTTCTCTAACCCTGAAAGAAAAATCTTCCCCAATGAAAATCTTAGTGTCTTTCAATTTCCCGCTCGCCCTAAGTAAATTTACCTTGTCCTTGTAGAAGATACAGCACCTGATTATCGGAGAGTTAGGCCTCTGGTTCAAACGATGTAGACGGTCGAAGGGAACGTGTTTGGCCAGCTCTAGCCTGTCAGTGAAAAGTTCTCTGACAGCAGCCTCCAGGTCATCTGCTGACTCCTTATCTGCTTTGTGGAGCCAATGGACGATAACGTTGTTCCGTTGGGATCTGCATTCTAAGTCGTCAGTCTTCTCCATCTTTTTTTCCATCCTCTTCTCCAGGCGGTTGTTCCTCTCCCTCAGTGCAACGTTTTCCTCTCGCAGACGGGTGCACTCTTCCTTCGTGTTCTTGATTTTCGCGTGCAGCACATCAAAAAACCGTCTTTGAGGACTCTTATGTCATCCCTCACTGCATCAAACTTCATGTTCAACTGATGGAGCGTAGGCACGACATTAGAGCATTGATCTCTCTTCTGTGAAGCATCCGATCGTGTGTCTCCAACACTAGCTCGAGGAGAACGTGAGGATTGAGATCCAAGTTGCGTTGGTTTCGTGGAAGTTCAGTTCAACATCGCCGCAACGTAACAACGACAAACTCCTCAAGAAGAAATAGGAGAGGAAGAAACCCACACACGACACTGGTTGTCCTGGTTTTCAATGTCGGTCCCAGTCTCGGTAGATTTGAATTTGCACGTTTCTTCATAAAGATCACAAAAACAATGACAAGGAGTTTATTCAGTATAGGCCATAGCCCCTTCTGAAGGGGGGGGTAATACATGGACAATACACTTTGCATAAACAGCGAGTAGGTAGACAATTATATCAAATGACATGACAGTTGAGCATTAATCCATCCTGACTGGGTAATCTAAGAATACTTTAGCTGAGTAGTATAGTACGTCTTTTAAATGCTTTATACAAAAATATATGCAAACATTCTTCAATACAATTTCGTTCCGATTTGCCATGAGCAGCAATACAACTTTAAACAGGCATGGGCTTTTTAGATATTTAGGAGGAATAAAATCATTTCGTAAATCTTGGAAGACAGGGCAGCACAGCAAAAAAAATGTTGTTCATCCTCTTTGGCATTCTTACATAATGGACATAAAATAGCATCTTCATCAACATTATTATACCGATTCTTCTGTGCGGATATATCGGCTATTCCAAATCTCATTCTTGCCATATAGGTCTTCAAATGTCTATCAATGTCCAGCAAAAGATACGATTCACAATTCCTATGATTTAAAATGTTCTATAAAAAGCATACCTGTCACTATTTTGAACGTGTTCCTCCCATTTTTGCCATCGGTTATCAATCAACCTTTGACGTAGTTCTTTTAAAAAGATATTGACATTTTCCACCTTGATTGACCCAGACGAACCCGAACCCATTCTGATACAAAAAATCTCGAATGTCAGACGCCCAATTTTTCTTACCTTTTAATTCTAAACTAAGCAACATCTTATACGCCTATATGGTAATCTTTTCTCATCCATACGTAGAATTTTCAACCAGTAACTAATACATCGTAAATAGGAGTTGACGTACATAGGATATCGACCTGTATCCCCATATACAAAATCATTTGGCGTTTTAGTTGCACTCCCAAGAATCTTTTTTTTAAAGCAAACAGGTGAACTTTTTCTATTTCAGCAACAGCTTTATCCATACCCCATAACTCTGCTCCATACTGAGCAATTGGTTGGACTTGCGCATCAAAAAGTTTAAGTAACACAACCAAAGAGTTGTTATTAAGCATATACAATTTTCTCAATATACATAGTACCGCATGTTTTGCTCTGCTCGCAAGGTCCTGACAGGCAGGTGAAAAACTAAGACGAGTAGTGAAGTAGATGCCAAGATATTTGTAGCAATTCACAACACCCATTGCTCGCCATTTAAAAACCATCTCTCCCTTGCTGCCAGGTATCCACCTTTTCGAAAAACTACAATGCGGCTCTTTTCCATATTTATCTTAAGTTGAAGCCTTGCAGCTGCATTATGGAGGTTATTTAACTGGGTTTGGAGACCAACAGGAGTTTCTGATAACAAAGCAATATCATCAGCTAGTAACAAGATAAATAAATCGAAAATTTCAGGTGATAATGTGGCTCCATGACGTCCCTTTTCAATTATTTCTGAGGCCAATTCATTTATGAATAACGAAAATAATACAGGACTACATGCATCTCCCTGTTTCACACCCTGTGTGCACAAAAAATACAGTCTGTGAGTTCATTGCCAGCTCTTACTTTTGCTTTCACATTAGAATACATACTTTTTATACACCGAAACAGCTTCCCTTTAACACCATTCTGAAGAATTGGCCATAGAATAGAAGTTTCTTGAAATAGAATCAAAGGCTTCTCAAAATCAATAAAAGCAACGTAGAGTTTACGATTTAATGAAAACTGCTTCTGTACGATTGCTAATAATGTAAACATGTGGTCCACTGTAGAGTATCCTTTCTTAAAACCAGCCTGATGTTCGGCAGTGATATTATACTGTTCTACCCACATCTGCAACCTGAAGTTTATATAATAGAACTATATAGCTTGCTGCCAATGTCACAAAGTGACACTCCTCTGTAGTTGCCAGGATCATTAACATTTCCTTTTTTAAACATGGCACTATGATTGATTCCATCCATCCTTCAGGGTATATTCCTCTATCAAAAAGAGCATTGAAAAATTTAACAAGGAACTCAACAATAGTCTCGCCACCATTTTTAAACATTTCTCCAATTAAGCCATCTGGACCAGCAGATTTGCCGTTTTTCAACTTCTTTATAGCTACAATAACTTCCTCTTTGGAGATTGGGTCATCCCGAAAACTAATTTCATCTGTGCTTTCCAAATAATTTACCGTTTCTGTTTCTATATTGTGCTGTCAACATCTTTTTCAAGGAGGTTTTTTTGAAATGTCTATGCCACTCGTTAACAGAAATCGCATTATGTGCGCGCGAGACACCTTGAATGACACCCTATGTACATTACGCCAAAAATCATTGGTATCGTTCACCGAATTAACAAGATCATTTAATAAACAAGTGTTGTGTTCTTTTTTTTTCTTCTTCTGTAATAGCTTCTTATATTCTCTTCGAGATATACAATAATTCGACCTGTCAGTGACATCCAATGTTCTGCGCGAAATATTCTTAGAAGCTTTCTGGTAACATTTTAGCTTCTTGACATTCTAGGTCAAACCACGCATCGTCACGTGTTCTTTCATCAATTCTGATCCTTGTTTTCATACACTCTGCTTGTTTTCTCACATACAGTTGTTAAACGCATTCAGTGCCAAGTTAATATCCACATCTATGAGGTCAATTGCTGCTTCAAATATAAAGCTTTAGTGCCTTCATTGTTCATCAGTGCATGAAATAAATCAGCATTCTGTTCCCGCCAGACAAATTTTTCAATAAACTTACAATTTTTAATCACATTATCTTGATCCCGATGAAGTTTATCGTCCTGATAAAAATTCACATGAAATTCTAAAGGCAAGTGATCGGACTCAATGCGTTCTTGTACATACACAGAACATAATGACATAATACATACGTAAAGATCAACAGAGGCCAAGAAATAATCATTAACACTATTACCAGTGTCAGAGACGTAATGTGAAAAACGACCTTGGCGGTCGCCATTACACACTCCGTTTAAAATGCATAATTCTAGAGCTGTGCACATGCTTAGTAAACACTTACCGTATCTATTCAATACTTTGTCTTCAGACTCCCTTTTAATATGAAAAGAATCATTTTTTAAAAACCTGCACTATAAACATTGCTATTAGCACTGTATCCTGACCAATATTAGAAGTTCTGCTGTTAAGGTCTCCGCTTAAAAGAATATACATATTAGGAAATTCAAAGACCTTATCTGTGAGAATATCTTCTAGTGCACGTATACCATTATCAACATCAAAATACGAATAGTATGGTGAGTTTTCCGGGGGTACATATGTACATACATACAAACACATTTGGTCAAATTAAGTAGACTTCTAGAAATTACAAACATAATAACATGTTGTAATCAACATCAATTGCTTTCACATATTATTGCAAAAGTTCTTTTTTCACGAGACAAATTATTCCCCCTGATCGTCTTCCTTGATGTGTGAATTGTAAAGCAGGTTTACAGAAAATTTCATGGGTATAAAAAGAAAAAGGTTGTAAACAATCAACGAAAGTTTCAACAAGACAAACTATATCAAACGATGATGTTATATAAGAGAGAAACTTAGGATCACCAATCTTCGATAACAATCCATTGACATTCCAATGTAAAAATGACAAACGATTTCCCTCCACACACACATTACTCCTTTCTCGCTCTCGTACGCATGCACACCTCCTCTGCTGTGTACAATTCTCACTACCACTCTCAAAATGCACATCAACACCGCCGGTGGAAGGCAATGTGTTCATACTATTCTCGTGCACGCAATCGGGAGCTGACATGGCTGCAGTGTCATCTTCTGTCAAAAGCTCACGGGGAACAACGCCACTTGCACGTGAATACATTCTGCCAGAACTAGAGGAAGGCGGTGATTCTATTTTTTTTTTTTTTGTTTGTTTGTTCCCTCTCTGTTATGTACAACTTTAGTAACAAGATCTTTTTTAAGACATAACAATCTGTACCGTTCTTTATGTATGCTAGGCCGGCCGTATTCCTATTGCATTGGCATTAGGTTTTGTTGATGATCCAACACGAATTTCTTCCCGTCAATAATCAGGTGGTCAAAAACCATTGTCGCCTTCTTATTTTCTTTTCTGGCTGTCTTTAGATGAGGGACAAGTTTTCTTCGAATCTCCCTAACCCTCGCGGAGAAATCTTCCCCAATGAATATGTTGCTGCCCCGAAGGCTACTTCTCTTACTCAGAATTCTTTCCTTGTCCTTAAAAAAGGTACACCGGCCAATAATAGGGGAATCTTTCTTCTTGTTAAGTCTGTGGATAAGGCATGAGAGAGAGAGAGAGAGAGAGAGAGAGAGAGAGAGAGAGAGAGAGAGAGAGAGAGAGAGAGAGAGAGTGTAACGTCAACGTAAATTGTTATGTTAACGTAAAATTACATATCAACATGATGTAAATATTAAAAAAAATTAAAAGGCGAAATCAAACATAAAAAAAACAAGATGCAAAGCACATAAACGTACTCCCAGTTTATCCTGAATATACGTGAGATATTCCATAAAGATGAAAAAACCGTCTTGGGCTGGTGTAACCATTAGTAATGGCTATTCTGGTAAACATCGGGCATCATCTGTGACCTATAATGAACATACTTACAGATTTTAAGAAAGATCGGCCACGAACTTTCCGAGATTTTCCATAAAGAAGAAACCCATCATGGGCCGTTAGTAACGGCATAACGGTAAACTTCAACATCGGGCATTATCCGTGACCCATAATGAACATACCTACACATTTTCAGAAATATCGGCCACTTACTTTCTGAGATATTCCATCAAAAAAAAACCCGTTATGGGTCGTTATAGCCGTTAGTAACGGCTATAACGGTAAACTAAAACATCGGGCATCATCAGTGACCCATAATCAACATGCCTACAATTTTTTTTAGAAAGATCGGCCAAGTACTTTCTGAGACATTCCATAAAAAATAAAACCCGTTCTGGGCCGTTATAGCTGTAAGTAACGGCTACAACGGTAAACTAAAACGTCGGGCATCATCCGTCGCCCATAATGTACATATCTACATATTTTCAGAAAGATCGGCCAAGTACTGTCTGAGATATTCCATAAAGAAGAAAAACCATTATGGGCAGTAATAGCCGTTAGTAACGGCTCTAACGGTAAACTAAAACATCAGTTATCATCCGTGACCCATAAGAACATACCTACAAATTTTCAGAAAGATCGACAGAGTGCTTTATGAGATATTCTATAAAGAAGAAAAACCGTTATGGGCCGTTATAGCCATTGGTAATGGTTATAACGGTAAACTAAAACATCGGGCATCATCCGTAACCCATAGTGAACATGCCTGCTGATGTTTACACAGATCGGCCAAGTATTTTCTGAGATATTTCATAAAGAAAAAACAACCGTTACAGGCCGTTACAGCCGTTAGTAACGGATATAACGGTAAACTAAAACATCAGGCATCATCCGTGACCCATAGTGAACATACCTGCTAATTTTCACAAAGATCGGCCAAATACTTTCTGAAATATTCTATGAAGAATAAAAACCGTTTCAGGCCGTTACAGCCGCTGGTAACGGCCATACCGTAAACTAAAACATCGGGCATCATCCTTGACCCATAATAAACATACAAACAAATTTTCAGAAAGACCGGCCAAGTACTTTCTGAGATATGCCATAAAGAAGAAAAACACCGTTACAGGTCGTTACAGCCGTTAGTAACGGCTATAACGGGGTAAACTAAAACATCGGGCATTATCCGTGACCCATAATGAACATACCTGCTAATTTTCACAAAGATTGGCCAAGTACTTTCAGAGATATTCCATAAAGAAGAAAAACCGTCACAGGCCGTTACAGCCATTAGTAACGGTTATAACGGTAATCTAAAACATCGAGCATCATCCGTGACCCATAATGAACATACCTACAAATTTTCAGAAAGATCGGCCCAGTAGTACTGTCTGGAGCGAGTGGAACACATATTGACCACGGACGGACGGACACACAGACACACAGACATCATTTCTTCGTTCCCATTCTAAAGTACTCCCTGTTCTATAAGAACTGGGAGTACAAAAAAAACAGTAAAGGTACCTGAGTCTGGCCTAGAACTGACAACCACCGAGTGTTAAGGTACAGCCCATGCCCCAGCCGCTGTCTCCATCAAGACGACGTGGAGAGGCTGACCGCCAGGTCAGTAGTTGAATTATGTAGAAAAAGGCCTTGGGATTCTCCCTCAAGACGGACGTGGAGAAGCTGACTTCCAGGTAAGTAGTGAAATTTTGAAGCAAAGGGCTCTGCTTGCCATGATCTTCTGTGTGGATGTACCCTGTGAGACTTCGAACAGCTCAGTTCAGTTCAGTGGTTTATTTAATGTCTTTTCAACGCCAGATGATGTTAGACACTTGTTAAAAAAAGAAAAGAAACAAGATGCAAAGCATATAAACGTACTCCCAGTTTATCCTGAATACGCGTGAGATATTCCGTAAAGAGTAAAAAACCGTCTTGGGCTGGTGTAAACATTAGTAATGGCTATTCTAGTAAACATCGGCCATTAAGGTCGTTGACCTATAATGAACATACAAATTTTCAAGAACTTTCCGAGATTTTCCATAAAGAAAAAAACCATTATGGGCCGTTAGTAACAGCTATAACGGTAAACTTAAACATCGGGCATCATCCGTGACCAATACTGAACATACCTAAAAATTTTCAGAAATATCGGCAGCGTACTTTCTGAGATATTCCATAAAGAAGAAAAACCGTTACAGGCCGTTACAGCCGTTAGTAACGGTTGTAACGTAAACTGAAACATCGGGCATCATCCGTGACCCATAATAAACATACCTACAAATTTTCAGAAAGATCGGCCAAGTACTTTCTGAGATATTCCATAAAGAAGAAAAACCGCTATGGGCCGTTATAGCCGTAAGTAACGGCTGTAATGGGGTAAACTAAAACATCAGGCATCATCCGTAAGCCATAATTAACATACCTGCTAATTTTCCCAAAGATCGGCCAAGTACTTTCTGAGATATTCCATGAAGAATAAAAACCGTTACAGGCCGTTACAGCCGTTGTTGACGGTATAACGGTAAACTAAAACATCAGGCATCATCCGAAACCCATAGTGAACATACCTGCTAATTTTCACAGAGATCAGCCAAGTACTTTCTGAGATATTCCATAATGATGAAAAAAAAACGTTACAGGCCGTTAAAGCCGTTAGTAACGGCTATAACGGTAAACTAAAACATCGGGCATCATCCGTGACCCATAATGAACATACCTGCTGATGTTCACAACGATCGGCCAAGTACTTACTGACGTATTCCAAGAAGAAGAAAAACCGTTACAGGCCATTACAGCCGTTAGTAACGGCTATAACGGTAAACTAAAACATCGGGCATTATTCGTGACCCATGATGAACATACCTACAAATTTTCAAAGAGATTGACCAAGTGCTTTCTGATATATTCTATAAAGAAAAACACCGTTACAGGCCGTTACAGCCGTTAATAACGGCTATAACGGGGGGGTAAACTAAAACATCGGGCATAATCCGTGACCCATAATGAACAAACCTGCAAATTTTCACACAGATTGGCCAAGTACTATCTGAGATACTCCATAAAGATGAAAAAGTGTTACAGGCCGTTACGGCCGTTAGTAACGGCTGTAACGGTAAACTAAAACATCAGGCAACATCCTTGACCCATAATTTCCCGTAACGGCTGTAACGGTAAACTAAAACATCAGGCAATATCCTTGACCCATAATTAACAAACCTACAAATTTTCAGAAAGATGGGCCAAGTACTTTTTGAGATATTCTATAAAGAAGAAAAACCGTTACAGGCTGTTACAGCCATTAGTAACGGCTATATTGGGGTAAACTAAAACATCGGGCATCATCCGTGACCCACAACGAGCATACCTGCTACTTTTCACAAAGATCGGCCAAGTACTTTCGGAGATATTTTGTAAAGAAGAAAAAGCGTTACAGGCCGTTACAGCCGTATGTAACGGCTGTAACGGTAAACTAAAACATCGAGCACCATCTTTGACCCATAATGAACATACCTACAAATTTTCAGAAAGATCGGTCCAGTAGTTTTTTCTGGAGCGAGTGGAACACGTATTGACTACGGACTGACGGACACACAGACACACACAGACTGCATTTCTTCGTTACTCTCTGTTCTATAAGAACTTGGATCTAGTACTTGCAAAGCCACATCTGATGTGTGCATATTACATTTAAGTGAAATACCCTAATGGTAAACAAAGTTGTGATCTTTACAAAAAAAAAAATTGCAACCTATGACTGCGAAATAACCATGGCAATTTCAGCAACACATGAGTCATACAAGACAGTCTTGACATTATCAAAGTTATTCATCAATATCTTTCTTCTGACAGAGCGAGGTCAACACTGAGCATTCAAACAAAAGATGACACACAGAAATGTTTTCCTGCTGCAGACACAAGTAATACCATGAGAATGTTTAGTGTTCCAAGTATTCAGCCTTAATTTATGAAGTAATCTAACAACGTGCCTTGGGCACATTGGTAAAAGTAGCCATGTTTTGACTAAAATTCTACTTATATATATATATATATATATATATATATATATATATATATATATATATATATATATATATGTTCCCATAATCTTGATTAATTCACAAGAGGACAAATCTAAGAGATTTTTGGATAAATTTTCGGCGTTTCTATTTGCTCCTTCTTTTGCAAGATTGCCTGCTATTCCATTCCACTTTGTACCACAGTGAGATGGGACCCCCCTCCAAAATCAATTCTTATACCTAGAGTTATGAAACAATGCAATAAATGTTTATTTCAAAAAGCAAATATTTTCTAGCTTTGCAGTCCCAGCGCTCTAGTTATTGTAAAACAGATCTGGAATCAACACACGGTAGGATTTTATATAAAGCAATTGGTGTATTATGTATGTACATCAAAGCCTTCAGTATTGCATATAATTCTGAGGTATAAGACGAAACCTCCTTTCCTAAATGATTTGATGACATTGACATTTAAAAAGTCAGAACTACTGTCAGAGGATTCCATTACCGACCCATCTGTAAACACTTTTAAATGATTTGGATAGCTGTTTTCTAAATGTTCACGAACTTCAGTTGTTAAAATATGTACATTATCACTTTTCTTTAACATAATATTTTTGTAATTAAAAGAAGCATTTAGGTGCTCCGAAGGAGGCAATGGAGGGTACCACAGGAAATTTTGGTACAGCAGTGATATCAATATTACAATGTGACATAAAGTCAGATCTGTAGTTTCTAACTGGTTGGATATACGATATGTTTTTAGAACTATTAGGAAAATCTTTACTGGAATCCATCAGTATATTTCTTCAGTAACTGAATTTTCAACAGAAAGACTTCTGGCAATATACTTGAGCACATCCAATATTCGCTTCTCATTAAGTGGTAATATATTTGTTTCTTTATAGCATTTATATGTGTTGTATATGACTAGAACTCCCAGAGCTAATTTATGGCCTTGCTATCCAAGCTTTGCAATCTCTTTAAGAGAGAATTAGGTGCAGAGAAATATACTTCCTGCCCATATGTTAATTTCGATCGGACTAAAGAGATGTATAGACGTAAAAGGGTATGACAGTCCTAACCCTATGGCTGACAACATATCATTTTAAGAAAACATTTCTCATTGTGCTAGTCGTGACATACTTCATCATGTTAAAGAAGCATACAGAGTTCTTTTTACTAAAGAGCAAGAAAAAAAAAATACACGGATTATTGTACAATCTACATCAGACACTTGATTACGCTCACTTCGAGGCTGTTACGTTTCACCATCGAAAAAAAAACTGGCGCAGCTTCAGAATAAACTCAAAAAGAAGAAAAAGAAGAAATTACAGAAGCTTTCCCCACTCCCGCTTCTAACTTTCCAGCAGCAGTTAAAGAACAGACACCTAGGAAGAGGAGAAAAACAGACGGTTTAGAAGAAACAATGCCACTAAGAATACTCAAGCAAAGAATGTAGTAGTTAACTTGTCAGATTTCGAACTCACCCCTGACCAATTCAACCTTCTGGCCCTGGGTCATAAGTTCTGTCCCACCCCAATGAGTTTGGATCATGATCAACTAACTCGAGACGTCACAGAAGCATGCCGAAAAATCAGGCTGAAAGAGATGTTCTATGACTCTGATGAAGACGATGAGACTCCTAACACTATACCCAGATTCTACAAACCTACAGGTTACAAGCCACCTAGTGGTAGAGATGCAGCCCTTGATGAATACATCAACTTACTTGAGTTAAGGACTAAGTCCTATCACCCTAAACAACGACCACGGAACAATCTGGACAGCAAGAAAAGGGCCGCCCTGAAAGAACTTCAAGGACTTGTCCACAACAGGACCACTTCGCATCAGCACAGCCGACAAAGGGGGAGCTGTTGTCGTTCAAAACACCAGTGACTATATTGCTGAAGCTCATCGTCAACTTCTTTCCACTCAGCACTATGATGTAATTAAGAAAGATCCTTCAAACACCATTGCTAGAAAATCCAACCACCTGGTGAACCGACTTCTGAATGATGACTACATCGATGAGAACACACACAAATGGGCTACTATTGAAATTGGGAGTGTACGCTGCCATCAGTTTTACATGCTTCCTAAGATCCACAAAACTTTGGAAAACCCACCTGGACGTCCCATTGTCTCAGGAGGAGTTGTGGCCCCCCAC
Source organism: Conus betulinus (assembly GCA_016801955.1). NCBI lineage: Eukaryota > Metazoa > Mollusca > Gastropoda > Neogastropoda > Conidae > Conus > Conus betulinus. The sequence continues at coordinate 96,024 of JADBJO010004386.1, read as the reverse complement.
TGAACGTATCTCCAAACTGGTGGACCACTGGTTACAAGACCATGTCAAGCAACTTCCGTCCTATGTGCAAGACACCACACATATGCTCCAAACACTAGACCAGTGGAACCGTGAGTTTGGTCCTTTTGACGACAACACATACTTGGTCACCATTGATGTCGTTGGACTCTACAGTAACATTCCTCACGCCGACATGGAAACAGCAGTGAAGGCGTTTGTTGACAAAAATGATTGCATCAACAACATACCAACAGAGCGTCTTCTGGAACTGATGAACCATGTACTATCCAACAATGTATTCCACTTTGATGGGCATTTCTACAAGCAAAAACTGGGCACTGCAATGGGCACACCTATGGCACCTACGGTGGCTTGCCTCTTCATGGGCTGGCTGGAGGCACAGCTACTGGACAACAGCCCCTTTCCTATCAGCCGAGAACTGTGGAAACGGTTTATTATAGACGACATCTTTCTTCTGTGGTCTCGATCAACAGAAGAACTTCACCAGTTCCTTGAGTTTTTGAACCAGTTCCACCCTACCATCAAGTTCACTATGAACTATTCTAAAGAAGCACTGCCATTCTTGGACATCTTCATCCATCTGAAGCGAGGTTATCTGTACACAGACCTGTATTCCAAACCTACAGATGCTCGTACATACCTGGCCCATTCATCCTGCCACCCTTACCATACCATCAAAAACATTCCTTATGCCCAGTTCCTGCGCCTCCGCCGCCTCTGTTCTGACATGCCAACCTTCCAGTCTCGTTGCCAGGATATGGAACGTGATTTCCTCCAGCGAGGTTACAGCCCTGCGACCATCCAGGAGGCAAAAACCAAAGCCAGCCATGTTCCCCGACACGAGACTCTCAGCTATAAGATGGAAGACAGGCAACACAACCGAGTTCCATTCATCGTCACTCACAACCCCTCTAATCCCCCCCCATTCCGTTCTTGGTTTGCAGAACTCCAACCTCTTCTCCACACGAGCCAGAAAATGCGAAAGGCTATGCCTTTCCCACCCATACTAGCCGAAAGAAAATCGCGGTCTTTGAGAAATCTGCTCATGCCATCAGCTCTCCCGATTCCAGATGACATCTATGCTGGATGTTTCAAATGTACAGCTGAACACTGTGTGCTTTTGTGAAAACCATCTAGTTGAGAGCAGAACATTCAGTAGTATGCAGACAGGAGAGACATTTACCATCGTCATCGACTGTCCTGTGACAGCAGCAACATCGTCTACATGCTGTACTGCACCAACTGCAGAGCACACAGTACATGGGTGAAAACTATGCTGACACTGAAAGATCGCTTCTATCTGCACAGGTCTAACATCAAGTTGAACAAAGGTGCATGTGTTCATGTCAACAATCATTTCAACTTACCTGAACACTCTCTGAAGAACATGAGATGCATTGTGGTGGAAAAGGTCCACAGTCTGAACAAAACCGCAAGACAGAGAAGAGAAGATTTCTGGAAGAATAAACTAAAGACAGTTTATCCTTTGGGACTCAACGGCCTTGATTCCGATGGACACTGATTTGCAGAGCGGAGATGGGGGAATCTTGGTTAACTTATGGGAGGGGTGGCATGATGATGGGTTGGGTGGAATTCTTTATGTGATCTGCACGTGTGTGTATACGTGAATACTGTTATGGAATTGTCCCTGTGGCAGAGGGTCTTGGTTCTCTGGCGGACTCGGTGGTAGAGAGACACGTGGATATGCGCGCGCGCGCGCGCGCGCGCGCGTGTGTGTGTGTGTGTGTGTGTGTGTGTGTGTGTGTGTGTGTGTGTGTGTGTGTGTGTGTGTGTGTGCGTGTATGTGTGTGTCTCTTTTTCTTTCTCAAAGTCTCAATTTTTTCTCTCTTAATCTCAGAACTTTTTTTTTTTTTAATGGCAGAAACACTGACGTCATAGCTATGACAACTTTGTTCAATGCGTCAATAGTTATGACGTTCTTACCTTGTCAATAAACAAGCCCCAAGAAGAGAGAATTTATTCAAATTCCTTTTGGTACAATTTCTGTACACAATTTATTGTGATTTTATTGCACTGTTTCCTTAATGTACAGTTAATCTAAATAGCGATATAACCTCCATATTGAACTGCATGCGTAGCTTTTGACAAAGATTTGGGAAGATCATAGATTAGGATTGTAAACAACATGGGAGCAATAACTGATCCCTGAGGAATACCTATATCTACATTCCTAAAGGATGAATAAGCTCTTCCAATCCTGTTTACATATGCTTCTTTCTGTTAGGAAGCTTTTAATATAATCAAACATTCTCCCAGAAATACCAACATTTTTTTTATTTGAAAAGTAGCCTTCATGCCATACGCAGTCATAGCCTTTTTGAGAAAAAAAAAAAAAAAAAAAGTAGCCAAAGTACTTTTTCGCGGGAGAATTTTTTTTGTTTGTTTAATGTGACTGGTCAGTTTTACTAAATGCTCTGTGGTACAACGATCTTTTTTGAAAACCCGCTTGCTGCTGAACAAGAATCACATCATTTTTTTTTTTTTTTTTTTTGACAATAATAATATATAACAGTCGTTTTTCAACATTTTTTTTTCTAAAAGTTTACCAGCATGAGATGTTAGAGCTATGGGTCTGTAACTATGTAAAGATGTCCTCGGTTTACCTTCCTTGATTACTGGGACTACTACCTAACTTTTCCAGATTCTTGGAAATAGTGCCATTAATCCAACATTTTTTGGAATAATGAATGCAGTAATACCTTCCACGAAGAAGGTAAGTGTCTGATGAGTTGATAGGACGCTCCATCAAGGCCAACAGCTGATTCATGTAAAGGGATATATAATCTAATGCTTCTGTTGATTCTGACAACAGTAAAGGCGAGTTTAGGAAATGTTCGTTTTCTTGTAATCATCTTTTTGTTCCTCATGTTTTTCTGTGACTACGGCTTTCTGGCTGAAGATTTTTAGACTGAGTACAAGCTGGAAATAAACCAGAAAAAGCTTCAGCTTTGTCCAAAGCAGAAGGAAAATCAGTTTGTAGCTTTATAGGGTATGGCTGACTTTTATTGCAATTTTCCAGTTCTTTGACTTTTTTCCAGACTTTAATGAATCTTTTGTTTCAGATACTTCGGTTTCGCAAAAACTCAACCCAGTAGTTCATTTTTGCTTGAGCAATGATTTTAATACATTTATTCTTTTCATGTTTCATGATTATAAAGTTTTCTTCTGCCTCATTTCTTACCCATGTTTTGTAGCTTTTTCGCTTTGACTGTACAGAGAGCCTACATTCTTCTGTACGTTTTGGGATAGTCTTTTCAGCTGCTAATAATACTACTTTTGAGAAATTAGCATAAAAAAAAATATTTAGATCGTCATCCTCAATCGGTGATGTATTTTGCGACAGAAGGAAAGTTTGAAAGGCTTCCCAGTCGGCGAATTTATAGTTAAATTTGGAATTTTGCATTCAGTGGTAGACGGTTCATCAAAAATATTTCCATTAAAAAGTATTGTAATGGGAAGATGATCATTCCCTTAACAATCTT
>JADBJO010004386.1:65000-87500 GCA_016801955.1 Conus betulinus | reverse complement strand
GGTTTGGTTGTTTGTATGTTCTTGTTTTGACTGACCAGAAGTTGTTTTTTTTTTCTGCTTTGTTAGAATACGTGGAGTATTTGTGGTGGGTTCTGGGGTGAACTGAGTGCATGTTTCCCTCGGGCGGCTGTGGCGGAACTATAGGCGCAGGCTTCGTGGTTGGCGAAGATGTGATTTGGAATGGAGAGGTATTAGAACTGGGTGGTGGGACGGTGGTTGGGCTGGTCAGCAAAAGCAGTATGGGGAGGCAAGGAGTTCCATGGGGAGACTGGATGTCCTGGGCTTGGGATGGGAGTCTTGGCGGGCCAGCGAGAAGACTGTTCGAATCACTTGGATTAGTGATTCAAAACTCATACCGATGCCATTTCTTGCACAGATTTCCCTGTACAAGAACAGTACCAGTAGAATAAAAGACTGATGGTGATGAGTTTCAGGGTGCTACAGTTCACTGTACCTTGGTCCGGTACAACTTATCACTGGGGAGACTGGTAGTGATATAGGACAAAATCGGCATTGTCACTGAGGACAAGAGGCCGATTAGGTTTGGTGTAGTCAGCCCACTGTACACTAAACTCAGGTCTCTTGTTGACGTCAGTAATGTAACGTTTGTATAGTATTGTCTTGCTATCAGGAACAGGTGTAGTGAGATTTTAAATGTGAGTTTCTTGGGATCTACTTTGAGGTCTGTCTGGGGAAGCCAGTCACATAGAGCGTCACTGCTATTCGTGATGCCAGACATGGCTGTGAAGGCATGGGCAGGGTGAAGAGGAGTGATGTGGGGGAGCGTAGGGGATGTTGGATAGTGAGGGTGGGAAGGAGGGATGTGGGGGAGTGAGGGAGGGGGGGGGGAGATATTACGGTCAACTCATGGTCAGAGATGTTTCAAGTTACATGATGCAATCAAAGAGACAAGCCTGTCGCTGACCCAGTAATACTTGGAGCTAAGAGGAAAAGGAGTGGGCTGGGTAATGGAGCAGGGAGGAAACGGGGGAGGAGAAGTGGGGCTGGAGAGGAGTAGAGGGTATGGGGTAGAGGGCAGCGCTGTGCAACAACTCGGTGATGTCTAAGCGTCACACATCCTGTCTGCTTTAAAGGAGGATAGCAACACGTGTTTGGTGATATCCTGGTGAGAAGAAGAGCACAACAGAGGGTGTTGACGTGCCGATTTACCAGCTTTCTCAGCTTGCCCAGGGCTAACACACTCGCCCAGGACACACGCACACTAGTCACAGGCACTTCGATCTACACTCCCATTGTCGACAGGTGAGGCAGGTTCCGATGGGATGAGGAAGGAACGACGTCTGGAGACGTGGAAGGAGGCCAGGTGATGTCACAAGGCACCGGGGACGCCACAGGCCCTGTTCTGCATCGGGTCCAAATTACCAGGCCGAGACGTCGGGATGAAGTCTGTCGTTGAACTAAGTGGCTAGCTGAAGATCACTCACATTGGGCGCGTGGGTCACAGCCTGGCTTCAGGGCCTAGCAACCAAGAGAGTATGAGAGAGAGAGAGAGAGAGAGAGAGAGAGGGGGGGGGGGGGGGGACTGGGTGTTTGGGGTGGTAGTGGGGTGCGTTCGAACTAATGCAAACATACAGTATTTGGGAAACTAAGAGATGGAAAACAGGCAAGATTAAATTATGCTAGCAAGTGAAGTAGGCTTACCGGCAAGATTTCATAGGCCATTTTGGAGATGGTAGGGGTAAGATCATATCGATTGAACTTGCACATAAAAACAAACAAAAGCAAAATGTTGAATTTGTATTAAAGTTAGACGCAATGCCCCAAGAGCTCCAGGGCTGTACACAAAATCCGAGGACATAATTGTTCAAGACCTAGTCTAATTTGTATCTGCAGACTAGGACCTAAAGCGATCGGCTGAACTTTTTTTTTTTTTTTTTTTTTTAACATGAGTTTCGTATTCCATCTATCATGTATGAAAGCTTGGCTAACTCACTGTCGGAGATATACTGTTACAAATCTGACATCGCCTTAGATTCTCCCAACGGTATATTATCCCTCCGAACCACAGACCAGTTAGCGATGAGTTATTCAGAACCAAGACCACTGAGCGAAAACACGGGATCGACCCAAGCCATACAATTTTTTCTGACTGTGAAATATTGTCGCCAACATCAATAATCTTCTGCCAGTTATTGAGGGTCAAAACAATATTATTATTACCGCTGTTATCGCTGCAGTTTCTTCGAATAGGATTGTATACATAATGGTAAGCATTCCATTCGCACATGTTCCGCAGCCACACGCATCCATACCCTGAAAATGACCTTTTTCTATAATTAAGAGAAATTATGATACAGACAGTATACAATATAATGAAAATGATTCATATAACCTGATTTGTATATTTACAACGCTACTATCCCGACACTGCTGCTGCTGCTGCTGTTGCTGCTGCCATTACAGGGTAAAGGAACTACATATTGTTATCATCATAACAATATAGATTAATAGAACACCAAACTTATGCCATTAATTATGCGCAAACACAGATTGATATATTAACTGAAGTATTTGAGTGTATACAGAATGTGAGTTTAAAGGGTTATGGAAACAAAAGGAGGCAACGAAACAAAGCAAATAGGAGAAGAAAATTTCAGGTAATAGACCTGCTTGGCCTCCATGTCAAACAGTCTGGTGCCTGCAGATCATACTGATTCCAAAGGTCCTCTGGCCTCTATGTATATTCGATATCAGCACCAGTTTAGTGGAATCGATGGAGGCCAGATCAGCAAGAAATAAGGAAATGGCTTTGGGTGTCCCCCTGGTCTCGTTGATATCGCACTGAATGCAGCCATGAAAGCTGAAGCTACCCATGGGATTTGTTGTTGAGGAATTCGAAGCAGGGAAAGCATGGATATTAATATAGTAGGATGCACACACAAACCTCCAGACTAGGATCAGCAGAAATGAAATGGTGGTCAGCAATGCCAGTTGGGGCAATAAACTATGTGAAAAAATTCTTCAAAGAAGTCTTAGCCGGAATTCAATGTGCACATGGCCCATCTCAGAGTCAGCTTTATCTCAAATCTGTTTCTGACCTCATGTCCTCAAGTACAAACATGGTGAAATGAAGAAAATCAGATGACCCTGCATGTTCACTCTGCTAAAAGCAAACAAAGCGTGGAACATGTCTTGAGCCAATGCAAAGCGGTGCTGAAAGAGAAATGCAAATGTGAAGGAACAACCAAGCAGTGGCAGAGATCTCAAATGTGATATCACTACCATAGAGGAAAGAGAAAACATCACCAGAAGCTCCAGAACAGTATTCTACATGGCAGGAGGCAGTGAATCATACAGTAGAAGGGCTGTGACATCTGTAGCGTGGAAGCAGGATTTACTGGATAGAGTGGATGACTTAGAATGCTCGACAGATCTTCCTGAATGGGAAAAAAAAAAAGAAAACATCCAAACACCAGCAAAGAGCGGCATAAGAGCGGATAAAGTGCCCTGTGCCATGTAGAAAGCAGAGAGGAGGACGCACACTTCTGTCATACTGAGAAGTAGAACTACACCAGTCCAGCCAGATCAAAGAGGTAAGTGACTGTTTGTTTGTCGTTCGTCTTCATCGTTTTGAGTGTTATCTGTCTTGCCCAGAGAAGACCGAATAGGTCGAAGCGTTTTGCATTCGTTTTCGTTTCCCAATTTGTTCATTCCTTCGTTTTGCGTAGCAATAATTCCGTTTTTGTGCTTGTTTTTCAATTTTTGCCTGCCGTCACCCCACTTTGAAAAAAAAAAACATGGGTGCCAATATTGGTGCCAAATAGCAAGTGGCTAAAGCATCCACCAGAAGTTGACTTGGTCATGAGAAGGCCGACTACTTATACACTATTTAGAGGGTGCAGGTTGAAAGTCTGGTGGCGACAGGGGGGAAGAAAAGAGAACAGTTAAAGGGCATCCAGGAGCCATAACATGAATACAGCATGTCCAGTGAAAGAATAGCTTTTTCAAATTGAATAATGAACCAAAGTTCCGTGTGCGTATACATAACATTTTGTGCACACATGAAAATGATCCCATGACCTCCTTTGGAAGACTAGACCCCAAAAGCCTATGGTATGGATGACATGTATGCACATTGTGTACTAAAAGGCAAAGGCCACTGAGGGTATGGCAGGATCAAAATCCTCAATTGAAAGAAGAAGACGAATGTAAGGATTTTAGGGCTGCAGAGAGAGAGAGAGAGAGAGAGAGAGAGAGAGAGAGAGAGAGAGAGAGAGAGAGAGAGAGAGATTGGGGGCGAGATGGGGGGGAGATTGGGGGGGGGGGGGGGGGGGGGGGGTGGGTGGGTGGCGACTTCTCAGAGGACCTTCTGTTGTCCAGCTCTCCTAACAGTGTCTTCCCGCCATTGCGATATAATAGAATGTGTACATAATGTGATTGGCTACGGGTTTGACTGTGTGAAACACGAGTGTAGAAATGTTCACCGTTTTACACACAACTCTACAAGCAAGTTCTAATTATAATGATGATCATCATCGTCATTATCATTATTATTACTATCACAATTCTTCTTCTTCTTACCTTTACCATTCATCATCTTCCTCTTACTTCTGCTGCTGCTACTACTACTGCTACTTCTACTACTGCTGCTACTATTACTACTACTATTCCTACTCCTACTACTGCTACTACTATCATATTATTGTTGTTGCACTAATTGTATTATAAATGTTATAGAGAATCAAGGTGAATATAATTTCACGGGGGTCTAATTTTCCGAGTAACAAGAACACAGTTTTTATGTTGATCGCAATATTATCATGTTCCCAAAATGACTAGCCTAAGTTAAAATGGAAGTAACCGTGTTGTGGTCATCGCTGGTTTTTGAGGTGAGTCGAAACTGCTTTATCGTTCCTTTTGGAACAACTCAATGTGTGGTTATTATCAGCTTGTGGGCCGTTTGACGGAAGCGTTGTGATGGGTTGTTAGTGTGCTTACACACTATCACATGACAGGCAAGTGAAGTTTGTGTTGGTGATCATGGGCAGCTTTAAACTGCAGGAGTCACGAGGGACTGTATGGACAGTGCAGATTCAACAGTGGTTGAAACGTGGTTCACTGGATGTGTAAACTGTGCTTCCCGTAAGTAGGATTTTTGTGTCGTTGACTGCCGTATAGAACTTCCAAGTAGTCGTGGTACAGACATTCTGACAGTGAATGTGAGTGCCAGGATACGTAGGCCTGATGCTGGTTTTCTTGGCATCGAGTAGAAAACACCGAAGGAGAGAGCTCTAGGGGTACCCACATTCGACCCCCTGAAACAAGATTGTATGTCGACGGAAAGAAGCTCAGTGAATAATTCAGTAAGGTGTCACGTCAGTTACCATCATTTACGCCTTAGAGAGAGAGAGAGAGAGAGAGAGAGAGAGAGAGAGAGAGAGAGAGTGTGTTAAAAGATGCGGGAAGGGGGGTGGGTGGAGGAGGGAGCATGCCGAGTCCTGCCTGGGGATACTCTGCACATAAAGGAGTCAAGGCAACTACTAGCCATAGGAGATATATATGTGCATAGAATACCAAAATAGCCCAGCTTGCCAGAATGAGCCTTTGACATTTGAAGTTGGCAGAAACAGGCTTTGAACCAGTGTATAACAGACATTCACCTGTAGTGTTACAGGCAAGTGAGTCATGATTTAGAAAGTTCTGTTATTGTGAACTTGTACTGTATTACTCAACTTACTGTTAGCAACTCTATGCATTACATTGACACAGAACTAATTCAAGTTTAGGTAAGTGACATTGTTAACATTTGCTCTGACATTGCATATGTTTGTATGAGTGTGTCTGAGGAGGTATGGGGGATAGGGTGAGGGGGAGTTGTTTATGCATGTTTGTGTGTGTGTCTATGTTTTTGAGTTGAATAGCTTGTGGTGGAACATTGGACTCAAGTTGCTCAAGATGCTGGGTTTGCATACAATGTACATGTCTCTGTAGAGCTGTCCAATTTAGGAGACTTTGACCTCAGTTAACATACCAGGTTCATCTTCTTGAAGATCACTCCCCCATAGACACTGGTATGGATAACATGTAGTAAGCATACTTTGCACTGATGATTGTCTGCCTCAAGACTTCTGAGTATGGGGCAGAATACCATGGAAGCAAAATAAGGAAGAATATACACACAAAAGTAGGCAAAAATACACATGTATGTCTAATCGGTTTGTGGCATACTGACTCATCAACTGACTTGCATGTGTGAAGATTCATAACAGAATTTTTGTGTATCAGCTTGCAGAGGTGTGTGTGTGTGTGTGTGTGTGTGTGTGTGTGTGTGTGTGTGTGTGTGTGTGTGAGTGCGCGCGCATGTGTGTGTGTGTGTGTGTGTGTGTGTGTGTGTGTGTGTGTGTGTACAGGGCTTTCTTTTTCATGCTGTTAACTATGTCAAAAGAAGAACACAAAAGAAATTAAGGAGATGACTTGTGTACTGTTAAAAATCAGTCTTCCAGTTGTTACAGTCATTTGTAGCCCATGGTGAAAGAATCTGAGGGACGTTTTATCAGATCAGAGGTTCTGACTCAAATGATGAATTTGTTGAATAATTCAATTTGATGTCTTAACAGTAACATGAAATTTGATTTAATTACAAAAATGGTATTGCTCTTTGTTGTGAGGTGTAATTTTTTGTGTGTTGCATAGTTCTGTGAAATTTGACAGTGTTGCAAATGGAAAAAAAAAAAAAAAAACAGAATTGTCATCCAGTTTTACAGAGTTATAATTTGTTGGATGGGTGTAAGTAAAAACATTTCTAATCCGTCAGAATACAGTTGATTAGATATATAAATGTTTGTGAGTGCATGCATGCGGCTGAAATGTTGATTTAGAAATCAGTCTCTGACATAAGTTACAGTATCATGATTCATTTGTAGAACTTTTTGTATGGTGCTCTTCAGAATGCAATTCATTGTGTACTGCTTCCTTAGAACCATATGCAGGGTCACTTTCTTTTGACACTGTATGCAAGATCACTTTCTTCGTGAATTTGGACAGCTTCACTGTTTATTAGCCCGGTAATTTCTCATGTAGTTGCACCATTGTATTGGGGAGTTTGCCATTATGTGTATATAAAATTTAGATTTATAGAGTCACTGACCTCATATTGTAGTGACTTCACTATGTATCTGGGCAATTCCTTTACACTATGACTATGTGAAACACTTCTGTACATTTGGTTCACTTCTACTGAGCCATGTGGAAAGCCTGACTATAGATGTTAGTTTGTAATGGGGTCTCTTCCATTGTACCATACATGTGAACAGATCTGTGTCAGTCATTTTCTTAGAACTACCACAAGTTTGCATACGGCTTCACTGTGTGTATCAGGGTCACTCATGTATTAGGGCCATTTCCTTGTACTGTTGTGTATAATTAATTAATTTCACTGGGAATCAGGGTCACTTTTCCTTCACTATACATGTATAGGGCCATTTTCCTTGTACTGTTGTATAGTTTCACTGTGCATCAGGGTCACTTCCTTTGCTTCACTATGTAACAAGGTCTTTTCCCTTGTACAAAGGGCCTAAAGGATGCGATAGGATCCACAGCTAAAATAAATAAGTGCATCAGCAATGTGGACATTTTTACCTAACCCTTTTTTGTGTGAGATGAACATGATGTGTTGTCAAATGTATTTATGGAGACAGGATTTCATAAACATACTTCAAATTCTAATCAACATAATTAAGATCTAGTTGCAAAGTGAAACAACTGCATGCGAAAATCTAAACAAATCTTAAATAAATGTCAGCGAACCGCCCAGAAAAACGTGGACAAACAAGTCACAAGTTGTGACTCGTTTGTCCACGTTTCTCTGGGCGGTTCGCTGACATTTATTTAAGATTTGTTTCAACATAATTAATATTAATATCCATCTTCTTGCGATGCAAACATCCTTGCAGCGACAATGGTCACACTGTGGCAGTTATTAAAACCATGAATGTCCAGTATGCATGTGTTGGTTACTTTTTATGTGAATTTGATGTGTGATATTCAACTTTTAATAAAAATAAAATAAACAGATTAAAAAATTGAAAACATAGCTTTAGATTGAAAAGAAAAACATAGGTCTAAATGTTGAGTTACGTATACTGATATCTTTACAAATACTGATATCATTTCCTACAATTAAGTTTCTTGTGAACACATAAGCACATTTTTCATTCATGTAAAAACTTAAAAGAGCTGATCAGTATAATGTTTACATATGAACACTTCAAATGTTACACTCTATCACTTGCCTACCTTAAACTAGTTAAAGTAAGTAACATGTTGTTCACAAAGAAGTTGGAAAATGAAACAAAAACTTTACTGTGAATTAATTATGAACACAGTGAAGGCTTACAATGCTGCAAATTTTGAACATTTTTGATCTTGGACATGATTTATGGAATATCAGTTTGTTACGGTGGGGAAAACTCCAAAGCGTAGGGTCTGTAGGTAGGCTCAAACTTTTTTCCCAACCTTCTGTGATGACCAACACTTCATAATGTTCAACGCTCACTTTTTTCTGCCTTGATCTTTACCCGTAGTTGAGCACATTTAGAATTGTGCATGCAACGGGTTACTCAAGTGTGAGTCATTTGCATTAGTTCCAGAAGACATACCCATTACAAAAAGGCTCAAACAATTGATAGCAGTGAATGTTTTGAGGCTTGCCAGTGGGGAAACACATGAAACACTGTGTTATTCATGAAATACTGTTTCAGTTTCACACACTTCCCAAGTAATGTTATCCTTACGGCAAAAGACACCATTGTTTTGTTCAGGGGAGGAAAACTACTGGTCTTCGCTTGAAACTGACTGCCCTTTCTAGGGATTGATGGTTCATTTGGAACATAGACAGTGACTGAGTGAGCAATCCATTCCCTATGACATATTGAAATTCATGTCTTGAAACTTTTTTTTTTATTGTTGAGGAAGAAAGTTTATTTTTGCAGGAAAATATGGGATCAGTGGGATTACTGTAGTGTAACCACAACTTTTTGGAGAAGGGCCATACCCTGTTGTCACTGTAATGCTGATGCTGTTCAGTATGGTATGTTTTATTTGCTACTCGGTGTTGACTCTGTTGATTCAAGGTGTACCAAGGGTGAGTACATTCCTATGCGATATTTTAGCTCCTGCTGTCAGATACCCTTAACTTCATCACTTTTGAACAAATTCACTTGCAAGGAAAACATTTCTTAGTGTCTCTTCTTCCAGTACCTCTGAAGATCATTTGATAATACAAACAGTGAGTGATATGAAGTGGATTGATGCAGAAATTGAACGTCTGTGCTGAGCCTTGCTGTAGCAATCAGGTTCTCCCTGTGGTAGCTTATTGTTTTCTGTGTGGTGGATGACACTGAATATTCCTGTTTGCCTTTTTTTTACACAAGGCTGGCAAAGTATGTAGGCCACTGAACACACAGTGAACAGTGAGAGACTCTTGGTGATGGCGGACACAACTGATTCTAATTAAGTTTTGTAGACTAAGTTGGACAGAGATAAGCCAGATGGTTCACTTCATATGTTCGACTTTTGTGACCATATCATTTAATTATGACAAGTGGGGTAACTCTTTTCCATACATCTCCTTTCTTTTGATGAGTTTTATTTTGTGGGCAGGGGAGTGTATATTTGTATGTTTACCGATGTAAAGAAATTGCGTGTGAGTGTTTTGAAAAAAAATTGATACTTAACTTTACAGCAGAACTGTATGCATTATTTTAATGCAAAAATTTGTGACAATAGCTTAAATGAACGCGCAGAAAATGGAGGCATTGCATACAGTCTGGTATCTTGCAGAGGGGAAGGTAGGCGCCAACAATATTAGAGACAAAAAAGCTTTCAGAAATGATACTGTCATCCTCAGATCCTGTTTAGAAACAAAATAATATGACTGCTTGGCATTTTTTTCCTTAAGTGCTGTCACACACCATAATGTCTCCCTTGTTGATGACTCAAAGGATACCAGTGAGCAGTACTGTGGTCTCATATTTTTACTGACAGTTTTGTTTTGAACTAATTTTTCAAATCAAACTGATTCTTTCCCCTTCTGCTGCTTTATCTGAATGACCTTAAATCTTCTGAGATGTAACTGTGGACTTGACTGACTTCAACTTGTCTCCTAGAGGAGCAAAGGGCTCCGCCTCCATTGGACTCTGTTCTGTGCTGTTCCGTCAGCTGGGTTCTCCTCCATGAGGCTGTCTTCATCTCCATCTATGCAGATCTTCTGTGCTGTTCCGTCGGCTGGGTTCTCCTCAGTCAGGCTGTCTTCATCTCCATCTATGCAGATCTTTTTTTCCCCTATCTTCTTTGGTCGCCCCACTGCTCCTCTTCCCAGAAAGTTTCGGTCTCTCTCTTGTACTTTGGTGGTGTGTGGATGATCCAAACCCCACTTCTTCCTGCAGAGTTTTTGGTTGATAAGAGTCTGGTTGAAGCTATCCCAGAGGCTGGGTGTGGAAAAGTTCTGTAGTCATCGGATGCTTGGAATGGATTGTAAGACATCTGTTGACAAAGACTTGGAGCTTACCACGGTTGGTCTTTGTCACTTTCTGCGTCTTGGACAGCAGGACTGATGACTGGTTGCAAACAGGTCCTGATTTTGGTGTATGTGGACAGCAGTTAGCATGGAGTTTATAGAGCTCAGCTCAAATTTATGAAAGATCCTGCAGAAGAGCATTTATCTAAATCACAAACTGCTTTTTTGCACTGACACCCCAGCCCCCATCTCTTCCTTCTTTGTTTCCCCTCGCCAAGAAAACAAAATTCCTTTCCCAGTAATAAAACATAAGAGTGAACAACCGCAAGAACAATGAATCATGTGAATGTGTAAACTTAAAGGTTGAGCCAGAGTTTGATATTATATGTTGGATGAGTCATGCTTCTAAGATAAAATAGCAAAGTATTGTTTAGACTAGAACAGTTATGCACAGTACTGGTCTCTGTAACAGAAAGAATAGTTAAAGGAGAATGCCCTCGGCCCACCTCCTCCACCTGTCTTCCCCACCTCACTCACCTTGACTTGTGGGATTGTTAGTGAACATTACTTTGTGGTTTTTCACTTGGCCAAGTGGATAATGCTTTGTTCTTTTGATCCAAAGGTTATGTGTTCAGTCCCCATCAGAGTCTGCTGGGCTGGACAGGATCATTTTCTCTGAGCTGCAGTCGACTTCTGTGCAGACTCCACCCCTGTCTGAATCCTTGGGTTAAATGATTAGATTGAAGCCCAGTGTGCAAATTAAAAAAGGGAATTTTGCAGTTAAAATGGTACTTCATTCCATCCTTCATGTTGAAGAGTACTTCATTCCATCCTCCATGTTGAAGAGAAATAGGTACGGTGTACCAATGAGCAGTGTGACAACCAGCAAATCAATCCCAAATCTCATGTACACTTGTGTTTGAACATAATTGGTTATGATAGAAAGCGACTGTTTTCATAGTGGAATTACAAAGGATCACATAAACAACAACAACAACAAAAAAATTCACATCAAAAGGGACATTGGAGCATTGGCCAAGGACTGAAGAAGAAGAGAAAAAAAAAGTTGTGTGTGTGTGTGTGTGTGTGTGTGTGTGTGTGTGTGTGTGTGTGTGTGTGTGTGTTGCTCTTTCAACCACTGGGTAATATATCTAGCTAATTGATTCACTTTCAGTTTTATCCGAAACTTACTCAGACCACACTTGGCCAGCTCCTTTTCTTAAAACTAGCTGCTGTGGGGTCACTACGTTTTCATGTAAGCAGTGGGATTGCTCATCAGACTAACTGCTGTGGGTCACTACATTGTCATGTAAGCAGTGAGATTGCCCATCAAACTAACTGCTATGGTCACTACGTTGTCATGTAACAGTGGGATTGCCCATCAGACTAACTGCTATGGGTCACTATGTTGTCATGTAGACAGTGGGATTGCCCATCAAACTAACTGCTGTGGGTCACTACGTTATCATGTAAGCAGTGGGATTGCCCATCAAACTAACTGCTGTGGGTCACTACGTTGTCATGTAAGCAGTGGGATTGCCCATCAAACTAACTGCTGTGAGTCAGTACGTTGTCATGTAAGCAATGGCATTTCCCATCAAACTAACTGCTGTGGATCACTACGTTGTCATGTAAGCAGTGGGTTTGCCCATCAAACTAACTGCTGTGGGTCACTACATTGTCATATAAGGTCGTAAAGGTGTGGGATTGCCCATCAAACTAACTGCTGTGGGACACTACGTTGTCATGTAAGCAGTGGGATTGCCCATCAGACTAACTGCTGTGGGTCACTAATTTGTCATGCACGCAGTGGGATTGCCCATCAGACAAACTGCTGTGGGGGTCATTATGTTGTCATGTAACAGTGGGATTGTTCATCAGACTAACTGCTGTGGGTCACACTACGTTGTCATGTAAGCAGTGGGATTGTCCATCAGACTAACTGCTGTGGGTCACTATGTTGTCATGTAACAATGGGAGTGCCCATCAGACTAACTGCTGTGGGTCACTACGTTGTCATGTAACAAAGGGATTGCCCATCAGACTAACTGCTGTGGATTACTACGTTGTCATGTAAACAGTGGGACTGCCCATCAAACTAACTGCTGTGGGTCACTAGGTTGTCATGTAAGCAAGGCATTGGCATTGCCCATCAGACTAACTGCTGTGGGTCACTTCATTGTCATGTAAGCAGTGGGACTGCCCATCACACTAATTGCTGTGGGTCACTACATTGTCATGTAAGCAGTGGCATTGCCCATCAAACTAACTGCTGTGGGTCACTACATTTTCATGTAAGCAGTGGGATTGCCCATCAAACTAACTGCTACGGGTCATTAGCAGTGGGATTGTTCATCAGGCACCAGAGACCTTTCCACTCACTGTACATCAAACTTTCCCTTGGATATCTAGCATAACAAATGAAATGTTGGTGCTCATTTCTATCCTACATTTGACTTCTTCATGAAAGAGCTGCAGAAGGTTGGTGGGGTTGGGGGGGGGGGGGGGGGGGGGGGGGAGTACAGGGGGTGGGGATGGGGGAACTAACATTCTCCTAGATCTATTTGTTACACAGAAAAAAATGGACTAAGGATCAAGAAATGGAATGGAGGGGAAGGAAGGAACAGGAAGTAATTTGCATCCAGTGGAAGAATTTGAGCAACAATGGTGAATTGGATGTTGAAGTGGATGTTGATGAAGAGGAGGGAGACAATAACAAGGAGAAATGATGCCTTACTGCTGGATGGCACTGAGGCATCATTTGTGGCACATCGTTGGATTTCTTCCCCTGCATGTCTGCTGCAGGCTGTGTGCCTCCAAGGCAGCTCTCCACACACCCCGAATACACACATGTTGATTAGTACACAAGGAGGACCGCTAGTGTTCCAGATATAGGGTGTACAGTCTTTGTTCCCGATACATTCCTGGATGCCTACTGATTAGCGCTGTGCTTCCTAGGGAACCATGGTTTATAAAGACTGTGAACAAAGTCTGTGGACAGACATGCTAGGAAGACTGTATGCTATGAATGCATGAGAGTTTAATTTTATGTAGCCCCGGCTTAGTTGATGCCGAGATAGAACACACTAGGAGATGCACACTAGGAGGAGATGTGAAGGGGAAGGAGGGGTTAAAGGCATAGGGAAAGAGAGAAGAGGGGGAGGGAAAAAAGGGAGGGGGAAGGAAGGAGGATAGGATAGAAGTCAAATGGAAAGGCAGAGCTGTCAAGAGATTATAATTAGAACTAAAGAATAGAGGGAAAAAAAAAAGAAATTCATGTGTGTGTGTGTGTGTGTGTGTGTGTGTGTGTGTAAAGTTGAAGAAGGGGTGAAGGGCTTGGGGAAGAATATGGGGGGGGGGGGGGGGGGGGGGGGGATGTTCAGTTTGTTAATTTGTAGGATCACTGTTCATCATCATGTGATAGGATGTCAGGTTCATCTTTTGATTTTGTTGGAAAGAGAGAGAGAGAGAGAGAGAGAGAGAGAGAGAGAGAGAGAGAGTATAAGCGAAGTTTATTCAGTATAGCCCATTGCCCCTCCTGAAGGGAGAACATATTGTCCTACAATACCTTGACAATGCACTTTTGAATAAACAGTGAATAATTAACAATTATTTAACATGACATGACAGTTGAGCATTAATCCACCGCAACTGGATAATCCAAGACTACTTCAGTTGAGTAGTACAGTATGCCTTTTAAATGTTTCAAGTACAAATTCAAACATTCTTTAATATTATTTCATTTCAATTTGCCATGAGCAATACAACCTAAACAGACACGGGCTTTTTAGATATTTCTTGTGATGATGAAATCATTTTGCAAATTTTTAAAGCAAGGACAGCACGCAGAAAGTGTTCATCCTCTTTGGCATTCTTACTCAGTGGGCACATAAGAGCATCTTCATCAACATACTTCTGTGCAAATGTATTGGCTTTTCCAAATCTCATTCTTGCCCATATAGGTCTTCAACTGCCTACCAGTGTCAAGCAAAAGATATACTTCACAATTCCTAGATGATTTGAATGTTCTATAAAAAGTGTATCTGTCACTGTTTTCAATGTGTTCCTCCCATTTTTGCCATCAGTTATCAGTCAACCTTTGACGCAGTTCTTTTGATCAATGCTTTCCACACCTTGATAGACCCAGACGAACCCAAACCCATTTTAATACAAAAAGTCTCGATTGTCAGATGCCCAGTATTTCTTTGCACATAATTCTAATCTAAGCAACATTTTATATGCCTTATGTGGTAATCTTCTATCATCCATATGCACCATTTTCAACCAGTAAGTAATACATCGCAAACAAGAGTTGAGGTACATAGGATAGCCACGTGTATCACTCACCATGCACAAGATCATTTGCCATTTGAGATTGCACTCCCAAGAATCTTTTTAAAGCAAACCGGTGAACTGCTTATTTAAGCAACGGCTTTATCCATACCCCATAACTCTGCTCCATACTGAGCAGTTGATTGAACTTGCACATCAAAAAGTTTAAGTAACACAACAAAGAGTTGTTATCAAGCATACACAATTTTCTCAATAAACACAGTAACGCATGTTTTGCTCTGCTCGCAAGGTCCTGACAGGCAGGTGAAAGATGGGTAGTGAAATAGATGCCCAGATATTTGTAACAATTCACAACACCCCTTGCATTGCTGTTTAAAAAACCATGTCTCCCTTGCTGAGCTACAAAATATCCCCCTTTTCAAAAAAACACATTGCTACTCTTTTCCATAGTTATCTTACCTTGCAGCTGTGTGTGTGTGTGTGTGTGTGTGTGTGTGTGTGTGTGTGTGTGTGAGAGAGAGAGACGCATACACATATCTGTCTGTCTTGTCTGTCTGCTCATCTGTCTGTCTGACTGTCTGTCTGTTTATCAATCTGTCTATCGATCTGTCTGAAACACTTTATAGTGGGAGAAAACAAGTGATTGCTAACAATTCTTCTGTCATTATATTAATGACTTGGCAAAGATTCAAAAAGAAATGGGGAAAAAGGGGGGTGAAGTGGGAGAGGGGGGGGGGGGGAGAAAACAAGATGGGAATGAAAAGTCAAGGCAAGAGATGATCTAGGATCCCTTGCTCACACTAGTCACTGTGCATATGGGGGCCATTGTAATCCATCTTGGAAGGAGAACCATTCATATCACCTGCTCTAAGGCCTCTCATCTGCTGATTTGGACTCATGGGGGAAGTGGGGGGGAGGGGGTTACCAGAAGAGATGGCATAGGATGGGGAAGGGGGGAGTTTGATGTTGGGAAGGACTAAAGAGAGGAGTAAAGAGGGGGGGGGGTGGGGCAATGGAGGAGGTAGGGGAGCTGTGTATTTTGATTGGCTGGACCACTATATTAGTCTGATCATCTGATATCAACAGATTTTGCATAAAAAAGAAAAATCTTGAACAGAGATCAAGTTAGTGTTTGATATGATTGTACATCAATATTTCTTAATTGTACATCAGTATTTCTTAATATGACTAGAAAATAGGATCAAATGTATTGAAATGTAAATGAAACATTTCATCATACGTGATTAAGTTTTGTAAGTAAGAAAAATCTTAAACAGAGATCAAGTTAGTGTTTGATATGATTGTACATCAATATTTCTTTATTGTACATCAATATTTCTTAATATGACCTGAAAATAGGATCAAATGTATTGAAATTAAAATAAAACACTTTATCATCCGTGATTAAGATTACATTTCATTAGTGAAAAAGACTGCTGTGATTGAATATTTTACAATTAGTTGATCTTCCAGTCTTCTCTGAAGTGATTTTATTGACAAAAATGTGATCAATACTGATTACAGTATTTTATATATTTGATTTCTTTCAATTAAACATTTGTGGACAGGACCCTATGAACAATTCTTAATTGAATATCCATGCTTCTGTAACAGTGTAAGAAAATGACATCCCATGATACTTGCAGTCTGCTTTTTCTGACAGTCTAAGATAGCATTAGGCTTTGAGTTCTTGATTGATTTAATGTCCTATGGTGCAGTTGTGTCTTGTAATGGCAGTTGCAATTTGTGGTGTTTGGGAGTATGTGTGAGACGAGTAGACCTCTGGAAAGAAAACAGAAAATTAAACAGAACTTTTCTCTTTTGTTAAGATAGGTGGATTGATTAAGCATCTTCTGTGTGTGTGTGTGTGTGTGTGTGTGTGTGTTTAATGATAACATGTCTGTGTATGTTTTCTGAGTTGATGAGAGAAATCACTAGATAGGAAACAAATTTACACTCATTTTTGTGATGTTAACACTGTTATACTGGAAAGTGGCAAAATCAGGCCTTTGAACTTGTATGACAGCAGTTGAGTTGGATAGTTGTGTTTCAAAGAGCACACGCATGCACAGGATGTTATAAAACTGCCCACGGAGCCTCAAATGACACGACGGTGGATGAGTCAGATTGCGGTGGGAGGTGAACAGTACATAGCAAACGCTCACTGCGACCTTCGATGCCTGTTCTCATAATCACTGCATTTACCCTGTCAGCCTCCTCCATTATGTATGCTCCCAGTGTGCCACTTTTGTTCCTTGTCTGATGTGCCTTTTATGGAGTTCCTCTGTAAGATGATTTATTTATTATCTTTCATCTTCCTGCTTTTGTTATTTTGTCATTGCTAATGCTAAGTGAATTGACTGGTTTCATGTACAATTTGAGTTACACTGCATTGATTTTGTCTATGTTGCCTTTCTTTTGACTTTCTTAAAGAACATTTTTTGCTAGTTTAGTGAAAATAAAAAGAACCGCAATGATAATTGTAATATTGGTGATGAAAATAAGAATATGAGAAGGAAAGAAAAGAAAGGCTTTATGTTGATAATGAAGGAGAAGAGAATGAATACAAAAGAGAAAACAGAAATCAAAAAGAGAGAAGAAAAATGATCTGAGTTCTATTTAATTAAATCAGCTAGAGACTGTAACCTAAGATCTGTCTTTTCATTCTCTCAGTCATTTTTTTTCTTTATTTCATTCTGTCTTTTATTCATATTTCTTTCCTCTCATGATTTTTTGCCCCAATTATTCTTCTTCCCTTGTTTCTCATATCTATGAAAAAGAACTCTGTCCTTTTTCTTTCTGAAATGTGAAAATGAAGCACATGTGTAGACACACACAAACACAGAAAAACATCCACACATAGGCTCTAAAGATACACACAAATTATATACACACTCAGACACAGAGAAACTCAGAACTTGAGAGAGAGAGAGAGTCAGGGAGAGGCAGGAGAGGGGAGAGTTTGGGGAGGGAGGGAGAAAGAGAGAGAGAGAGAGAGAGAGGATTGTGTAAGAATTGACGTCTGGCTAATTTTAATAGAATGCGGCCTTCAGTCCCAATAGAATACTCCTCCCACAAAACTGAATCATCACTGTGCGTGTGTGTGTGTGTGTGTGTGTGTGTGCACGCGCGTGTGTGTGTGTGTGTGCAAAGCCTGGCACCAAGATCTATTGATCTGGCTCCACGGTATATCACTGGCACACTGTTTCCCAATGCCAGTTCCTCATTCCCACATTGATCCATGGATGTTCTACAGAAATGTACTCAACAACACTGCCACCACTTCTTGTGGCTGCACCATATCAGTGCATGATGACAAACAATTTTTGACCAAAAAAAAAAGTGAATTGAGCTCTGAAAATTCAGTGGATGAGATATGCTATATCAAGATACACACAGTCAGCATTGGCTTGTTCAGGCATTTATTATGAAAACCAGAGCATTATAGATGTTTCCTGATGCCCGCTGAGCGATGCATCGTGGGGGTTGGCATGGAGCTGGCGCTGACGTCGTCGACTGATTATCATGAATGTTGTGGCTGCTGCCTGTGATGGCGGGATGCTGCGACAGTAAGTCACGTTATCAATTAAGGCATCATGCTTCCCTATGGTAGGCTGATCTTCTTCCATCTTCTGTGCTTTTTTATTTATTTATTTATTTTTTTAGTGTGGTGATTATTGCCCAGTGTTGACTGATTTCCTGGTGGGATTATTGGAGAAGTTGTGATCACCAGCTGCCTTGGCATTGGTTGCCAGCTGTTGTGGTCTTTTACTTAGTTATCAATTGTTTGTTTTCATGATTACTGTCATCTGGATTTGGATTGGGCTCTGATCATTATGACTTGACTCAGCTTTGGAATAATGAGACTGTAGAACTTTGATGAAGATTTCCTTTTGGACTGTCCTTCCCCGATTTTTTTTCTTCTTTTCTTTTTTATTTTTTTTTCCCTTAAGGTACAGCCTCATTAGGCTTAGTTTGTTTTCTGTAAAAGTTCTTGCTGTGAGGATGGTATAGTGAGAGGGGGCTGAACAGCTGTAAGAATGCATCCACAAATCAGGAAATTTTAGCAAAATTGAGCCAAGTTTTGACATAAGAACTGGTCATTTGTATGGGAGATGATGGGGAAGGGGAGGGGGAGGGGGTACCTTTGAAAAGGAGGGAGAGGGTTCAAAGAATTTTTAAGTGCAATATTCCTGTTTTGGGTGCCTTTTGACTTTTACACTGAAGTGCTGACACACACACACTGACACACACACACACACACACACACACACACACACACACACGCATGCACACACGCATGCACACACATGAGAAAACTTTTTTCTTTTTTTATGCTAGTGCCATTTTTAAATGTAATTCTTGAACATGGAATATGGCTTCCTTATTTTGTAAGGTGGGATTCAAAGCAAACACAAACAAAACTCTTGCCTGTTGTTGACCTGTAAGTTGTATCTGAGGTACACAAAAGAAGACAAAAGAAGTCCCTCTTTACTTCTGTCACTGTCAAAAGCAAGATGCTTCACCATCCTTTGCCCCCAGTTTCAGCAAAGTCAGCATTTTAAGGAAATGTGGCAGAGAGACTTAAGTTTCAGACATACATTTATTTCTATTGTTTTCTTTTTATTTGTTTTGTTTTGTTATTGATTCATTTACTGATTTAGTTAGATATATGATTATTTTAGCAAAATGTGGGGTAAAAAAATCAGAACTGGGTACAGCGGCTTTACTGCTTAGGTTTCACTTTGTAAAGTAGGCCAGTGTCACACAACACAGGATGTTGGTGTTTTACCTAGTAGGCTGACGTAAGATGCAAGATATGTGTGTTTGTCTTTTGCTTTTAGTAAGATTGGCTGACATCATGAGAGGCAGTGCTCTGTGTTTGACTTTGATTTAAAACAAGGTAAACTTAAAGGACAAATTTCTATGAAAGAAACAAACAAATTATAAGACAAATATGACATTTCAACCTCTTTGATCATCTTCAGACAAAAAGAAGCAATATTCAAGACCATAAAACTGAAGGATTAACAGTCACTTATTTCCTCAAATTGTGATTTGTTTGTTTCTTTCGTTTGGCGGCCCAGTAATGTTTCTTTCAAGTTTGTTTCAGTCTCTGCCTGCAGTCACCCCACTTTGAAAACTAATGTAAAAAGGTAGACTGTCTCATAAGAAGCAGGGTGTCTGTTTGATTTTGACTCAGTGTGAGGTAGGCTGATGTGAAAAGAAGCAGGGTGTCTGTTTGATTTTGACTCAGAGTGAGGTAGGCTGACATCAAAAGATGCAGGATGTCTGTTTGATTTTGATGTAGACAGAGGTAGGCTAATGTCATAAGAGACAGGATGTCTATGTTTGATTTTGGCTTACAGTAAGACTGGCTGATGTAATAGGAGGCAGAATATCTGATTTTGATTTTGACTGGGAAGAAAGTAGGCTGACATCATAAAAGGTAGGATGTCTGTGTTTGATTTTGACTGGGAAGAAAGTAGGCTGACATCATAAAAGGTAGGATGTCTGTGTTTGATTTTGAGTAATGTAGCTGACATCAGAAGAGGCAAGATGTCTGTGTTTGTTTGAGTGAGGTAGGCTGATGTCAGAAGAGGCAAGATGTCTGTGTTTGAGTGAGGTAGGCTGATGTCAGAAGAGGCAAGATGTCTGTGTTTGAGTGAGGTAGGCTGACATCATAAAAGGTAGGATGTCTGTGTTTGAGTGAGGTAGGCTGACGTCAGAAGAGGCAAGATGTCTGTGTTTTACTTTGACATAAAACAAGATAGGACATTATTATATTGTAATCTGTCCAGGGGCCACATAGATTTATAAAGTTTTCTGTATGTCCCCAGGCTGAACATCATGCCCGCCAATCAGTGATTATTCGAAACTGTATTGTTCTAAATGACAACAGGAAAACTTTCTCTGTCAGTTTTGGTCTCTCTCTGATGATTTATACTTCTTTTGCCATAGTTGTCTGACCATTTTGTTAGCAAGCATCTGGCTACACCTGTTTGCTCTGCTCTGTTCTGATTGGCTCATACCTTTTGACTCAGCCAATCACTTGCCCTTACACATTATGACTGATGTTTTAAACTGTCAGTGAAAGTGCTAGTTTCATGAAGCAAATGCACGGTCTCTGGCTGTCACTATACTAGTGGCAAGATAGTGCAGAAATTTAATCCCACGCAGCAGATGATTAGGAAAATATTGGTTTCTCTTGGAGGATGAATTACAGTATTCACTATATGACGGAGAGAAATGACTGCCTGCTCCAGGCAGTCCAGCAGACTTTACTCAGCATGCTGACACACCTTGTATGAGAAGTGAAGCTGATGTCCCCAGAGATGGGATGCATTGGTTTCATTTTGGTTTAGAGGAAGGAAGGTTGGTGCCATTGACAGGAGACATGATGTTACTGCTGTCGAGGTTTCACTGTGGCTCAGACTTAAGGCAGCGAGTTCCACGGTCAGTGAAAGCCGTGCTAGCCACACATGGCCCTTTCAGGAGGCCCAGGCAGCAGAAAGGCAACAAACCCACCCACCCATGCACACCAACCCACGCACACACACACACCCACACCCACACCCATATGCACACACACATACACACATGCGCGCGCGCACACACACACACACACACACACACACACACACACACACACACACACACACACACACACATACACACACATACACGCACGCACTTGCGGTCGGCTGGGCTATAAGCAACATTACCTTACCTTACTTACACACACGCACACACACACGCACGCACACACACACACGCACACACACACACACACACACACATGTGCACACACAGACACAGACACAGACACGCACACACACACACACACACACAAAAACACACACACACACACACACACACACAGACACAGACACACACAGACAGACACAGACACAGACACAGACACACAGACCCACACACAGACACACACACACACACACACACACACACACACACACACACACACACACACACACACACACACACACACACACACACACACAGAGTTGTGACATTTCTTAACAGCTAATCTGACATCCCAAAAGCAAGTGAAAGGAAGCCAAGCTTGGGGAGTCTATGGTTCTTTGACAATTTTCATCCACAGATTGCAAGAAATGTTTAGCAGTTAATAAAAAGGATCAAGTGGTACCTTGAAAAAGAAAAGAAACATCATCACAGTCCCATCTTCTCCCTCCCCCCCCCCCCCCCCCCCAAAAAAAAAAAAGACACCCTTCATAAAACAAAAAGAAAGAAAGAAAGACACTAACAATCAAACAAGGACCCACAAAGAAAGAAGCTACAAAAAAAGAAAAAAAATCAAAATGCTACAGTGGCAAATGCATACTGAGAATGTATTTATCTTTCTTTTTTTCTTTCTTTCTTACTTTCTGCGTACGCAGGCTGATACTCCTGCGGACACTGTCTGTATAGACAGGCAGTGGAGTTTTTGTGTGTATGACCGTTTTTGATCCCACCATTAAGGCAGCCATACTCCACTTCGGGGAAGGTGCATACTGGCCTTCTCCGAAGAAAATTGGTGATGGTATTTGACGTGTGTGCAAGATGATGTGCGTGCGTTCACACAGGGAACTTCAGTTTATAGTCTCATTTGAAGGACTGTGGGGAATGGAGTCAGAACCAATGTTAAAATACTTAAATCCAAGGGAAAAATCCCCCTACCGAAATTCGAACCTGCAACCCCAGGATCACGA
>JADBJO010004386.1:57500-60000 GCA_016801955.1 Conus betulinus | reverse complement strand
TCCTTTGTCCTGTGCCACAGGGTGGAGATGATGAAGCCAGTGCTGTCCTCAGTCCTGTGCCACAGGGTGGAGATGATGAAAAACCAGTGCTGTCCTCAGTCCTGTGCCACAGGGTGGAGATGATGAAACCAGTTCTGTCCTCAGCTCTGTGCCACAGAGTGGAGATGATGAAGCCAGTGCTGTCCTCAGCTCTGTGCCACAGGGTGGAGATGATGAAGCCAGTGCTGTCCTCAGTCCTGTGCCACAGGGTGGAGATGATGAAACCAGTGCTGTCCTCAGTCCTGTGCCACAGGGTGGAGATGATGAAGCCAGTGCTGTCCTCAGTCCTGTGCCACAGGGTGGAGATGATGAAGCCAGTGCTGTCCTCAGCTCTGTGCCACAGGGTGGAGATGATGAAGCCAATGCTGTCCTCAGCTCTGTGCCACAGGGTGGAGATGATGAAGCCAGTGCTGTCCTCAGTCCTGTGCCACAGGGTGGAGATGATGAAGCCAGTGCTGTCCTCAGTCCTGTGCCACAGGGTGGAGATGATGAAGCCAGTGCTGTCCTCAGTCCTGTGCCACAGGGTGGAGATGATGAAGCCAGTGCTGTCCTCAGTCCTCAGTCCTGTGCCACAGGGTGGAGATGATGAAGCCAGTGCTGTCCTCAGCCCTGTGCCACAGGTTGGAGATGATGAAGCCAGTGCTGTCCTCAGTCCTGTGCCACAGGGTGGAGATGATGAAGCCAGTGCTGTCCAGTCCAGGGTTTCCTTGATCTGCCTGTGGAGTGAGGTCATCCTCCAGTGCCAGAGGGTCTTGGCATTGGCTGGGGGTCATTTTTCATCTTGTGGGACTTTTAGCTCAATATCAGGTGGCAAAGAGGGGCCCAGTGGGCCAATGGTTCGAGCATTTGCCTGCACAGCTGATGGCCTTGACTTCAAAACCACTCATGGGCTGTGATGTATGTGGTTTGAATGCCCTTTCTGTCCACCGGGCAGTAGAGGATTGTCTGATTCATGTTTGACTTCAAACCACCCATGGGCTGTGATGTAAGTTTGGGACTGTCCCATTCAGGTTTCAGGTTAATGCAGTGGAGGAGAGGAAATGGGGCTGTCCTTCCATCATGTTGCGCCCTGGACATGGTCAAAAGCTAACACTTCATGGCTGCTAGTGTTAGGCTGTAGGAGTTTGATTTAAAGAAAAAAAAAAATAAGAAAGGGAGGAATGAAGCATGAGATGCAGCATCAGTTGGTTTGCCAGTGTTACACCACTTTTCTTTTCCCATCTGACTGATGTATACAAGCATGTTATAATGAATTCTGCATTTTTGACTGGAATCCACTTAAATATCAGCTACGCAGATTGTCAGTCCCTCACACCTGAAACCCAAAGCCCAGGTTTAGATCAAAGGACAGAAGCACACTGATGGGTGGAAACTTTTCCAAATCTCAAACCTTTAAGACTTTTTATCGTCTGTCATTGGTGGCTGTGAAGAAGTTTTGTACCGAGTACACACACAACATTCTCTTTATTCCCACTCGTATCTTTAAAATGGTGAAGAAATACCTTGATGCACTCTATGTGATGTGCCACTCACTATAAAACATGTTCTTGTAGACTGCTGGGATGTACATGATATCAGACTTAAACACAGTGCAACAGACTGCATGAAAGCCTTGCTCAGAGATGTTCTACAGTTTGTGATTTTGTATTTCCTGAAAGGGATAAATATTTTTTGTCTGATCTGATACTTTACAGAGGAAAGATTTTAAAGCTTTCAAAAAGTTTTTTAACAGCTTTTTAAAAGTATTTTTTTTTTAAAAGTTTTTCGTGTTCTCAAAATGTTGTTTTTTTTTTGGTGCTTGTGCATGCTAGCCTTTTTTCCTTTTTCAAACAGCTGTGTAAGGATCTGATTTTGATGAGATGACAGGCCTGTCAGCATGGGCCCTTGAGGTCAGCTGAACAGTTTACAGTGTGAATCCAGTGGAAAGTTTGGAGTGAAAGACCTGTTAATGACTGTGGTACTCTCTGTTCAGTGGCTGACACTTGGCCGACCTTGCTAAGGTTAACACCTTGACCAGACCAGCTTACTACGGCTGATAACTGTGCATGCAGGTGCTTCTTGTCTGCCAGTGTGTATCTTGATTGGCAGTCTGTCATCTATATAATTAAACTGATCTTCAGGAAACGAACCATAGAAATTCTCAGATAATTATCAGTTGTCCCAAGGACCGATCTAGATGTAAACAACAACAAAAGCCTGTTTTTCAGCACAGATTTCTACCTGCCTGTCCTAAGTAAAGAGAGACTGAACAGAAGTAAGCACAGTGTGGTAATGACATGTCTGGTGTCAGCAGACATACTTTCATGATGGCATGCTGTGTGCACCTGCGATGTTTGCCTGAGGAGGAGAAATGATGGAAGTAGATCTGTTTTTTTTTTCAGCACTGATTAAGAATAATGAAGAGGAGACACATATGTGTTGCTGTTGACATGCTGTTTATATAGTGTGTCACTGACAAAGC
>JADBJO010004386.1:37500-50000 GCA_016801955.1 Conus betulinus | reverse complement strand
CAGTGGATAGATCATGAGTTGAGCTAGTGGTATCATAGCTTCATATTACATGTTTTGATTTATTTGCAAATAATCCCTTTAGAAAAAGGAGGATATCTGTTGTCTCTGGGGTGTGTGATGAAGACCTCGTTCCCCTGCAGAGTTCATCATTCTCACCAGTATCTCTCACCTTTGAGTCTCTAGCATTCAAGTCAACATGAGGAATGATCTACTAAACATGTGTGACTCTCCACCTAGTTGAATTTCAAATAATGATTATTTCATAAACTTTCTTTGAAAAATGACTCCTCCAGGTGCTTGGTTCTCTAACAGATTTTCAGATGACATTTTTTGGTTCTCAGACAGATTTTCAGATGGCATTTTTTTTTTGTTCTCAGACAGATTTTCAGATGCCAATTTTTGGTTCTCAGACAGATTTTCAGATGGCATTTTTTGGTTCTCAGACAGATTTTCAGATGGCATTTTTTGGTTCTCAGACAGATTTTCAGATGGCATTTTTTGATGCTCATACAGATTTTCAGATGGCATCTTTTGGATCTCATACAGATTTTCAGATGGCATTTCTTTGATACATGTTGGGTTAGTTTTCTGTCTTTGGGGAGACTGCATGCTTGATGCATGCGATGGGAGTTTCTCTTTGCCACCGTTGACAACCAGGATGAACACACTTGAAGCGTCCTCCCAGAATGACATGGTCATTCGTTGGTTTGGTGCCATCAGTATTGTACAATCCTGTACAGGACCTGAAATTATGCTCGATAATTTTGGAGCTTTCTTTGATTTTGCAGTGCTTTCCTCAAAGTTCACTGTTTTCTGTTAAGTGTAACTTCTTAACTTGAGACTCTTTAGATGGAGCTGATAGTTTAGCAAGCTGCTAAGCCTGTTGAGATGGCAGTGGTAGCTGAGGAGAATTGAATTTAATTGCAGTAGATACTACTTTTTCTTTATTGGTGCATTTTAGTGGGACATTAGTCATTTTGCATCTACACTTTTCAAATAAATTTGTTTGTATATAGAGACTACATCTTCAAATAACTGCTTTGAAATTACTTTTTGGACACAGACATATGCATAACAGGCATACATTTACACATGCATGAACGTTCACACACACAACACTCACTCACACACACACACACACACACACACACACACACACACACACACACACACACACACACACACACACACACACACACATATATACACATACACAAATGCATGCACACAGATCAACCGTCATGGTCATATGCATATGTCTTGTCATTTATCAGTTGGCTTTATTTAACAACTCACATGCAGACTTGTCACAGTGGCGTTTTAGTTAGTATTGCAAATTGCATGTTGGGAGATCATGGGTTCAGATCCCATTAGAAACACTTGTGTATGGGATTTTTCAGCCCTGACATGCTTCTATGCAACATTGAGTTTTCTGTGGGCACAAAGGGGGAGACTGGAATGATGCAGACAAGTTTCATCAACCTAATGAATTTGTTTCCATTTTCTCTCCGTGCTGTGGCTTTGCTGAGTTCTTGTCAAAGTCATGGGTATTGGTCAGTTCATGTGGACTGTTGTTAGATGGACATGGTGTCATCCATCAGAGGGGATGCATGCTCATGCTGGCTGTATGACTAAGAAGTTATTTCCTTAGTGAGGGACTTCCTGGGTGATGTCCTAGGTGTATTGTATCAGAACAGATGTCACTGAACACTTCCCAGGTAACTTGTCAGCAGCACAGTGCCTCCTCTGGTGGATGGCCTCACGACAGCTTGATGCTGGCTGCTTCCTGTGGGTTGTTGGTGCCATGGTTGGCGATGACACAAGCCAGGGTGTGGTGGTGGAGGAGACTACACCAGAATGAGTGGCCTGAGAGTAATGCCATAGCACACAGAAGAGGAGACAGCCCCTCCCCCCCCCACCCCCACCCCCACCTCCTTTACTGTCCAAACATAAAAAGAAGAAAAAGTTCATTAGCTGCTTTGGTGTGCAGGTGAGTTACATGGAGATCTACTGTGAGCGCGTGCGTGACCTGTTGAACCCCCAGCAACAAGAACAGCCTGCGTGTGAGAGAGCACCCCCTGCTGGGGCCCTACGTGGAGGACCTCTCCAAACTGGCCGTCCAGTCCTTCGCCGACATCAACAACCTCATTGATGAGGGCAACAAGGCCAGGTCAGTCTGTCAAAGATGGACGGATGGAGTGGTAGATGGGTGGGAGGGATGCCATGCCGTCAGAAGTTATGGAAACAGATGAGTGGTTGGATCAGTCCAAAGTTATGGAAACAGATGAGTGGTTGGATCAGTCCAAAGTTATGGAAACAGATGAGTGGTTGGATCAGTCCAAAGTTATGGAAACAGATGAGTGGTTGGTATCAGTCTTTCAGAGGAGATGAGAAGCTGAGGTCCCAGGGGCTGCATGTACCTGAGGCACATAGAAGAACCCATGTTGACAAGGGGCTTGTCCCTGGCAACATTCTGGGGGTTTGAGGAAGGATGGGAAAGGGGGGGTTGGTGTGTCAGGGGGATAAAGTCACAGAGAAAGATGAGCTGGCTGACATCAGCAGTGCAGTTTGTAAGGTGTTTTGGTCAGAGCCAGTTGTCTTCAGTTTTTCTATTTTGCAGATCTACATACAAGAAGAATAAATTGTACATGCTCAAAATATTCAAAATGGGTGATGGTGATGTAATAGTATGTTAGTGATGTTTGATAGTTATATCAATGATGATGCTACGTTTTCTGTTTGATCGTGATGTTGTCCAGTTTTGTGATCTTGGTGCTAATTGATTATCAGGACATTATATATAGTTACCATGAGCTTGATGTTATGTAGTTGTTCTCATTGTCATGTTATATAGGCACTGTATTTGTTTTCTCCTTCAGGACAGTGGCAGCCACCAACATGAACGAAACCAGCAGTCGCTCCCACGCCGTCTTCACCATCATCTTTACGCAGAAGAAGTATGACCTTGTCACCAAGATGGTT
Organism: Conus betulinus; assembly: GCA_016801955.1. Taxonomy (NCBI): domain Eukaryota; kingdom Metazoa; phylum Mollusca; class Gastropoda; order Neogastropoda; family Conidae; genus Conus; species Conus betulinus. The sequence continues at coordinate 47,018 of JADBJO010004386.1, read as the reverse complement.
GGAGAGAAGGTACAGAGGTTGTGACTTTTTGGGGGGTTTTAGTGTTAGTTATACAGAGGAATCTCTGAATATCCCCTTTCCACCCCCATCCCTTTTCTCCAACTGAAACCCTGTAAAATTTGATTTTTGAAGGAACTTTAGGAAGTAATCTTCTTTAGTCGTGAAATCTAACAAAGGCAAGACAAGATTGTTACAGAAAAGAAAGAGAACTCTGTTAAGCAGTTGGAGGCTATGTAATGAATGTTTTTTTTTCTGCCCTTTGTTGGTTTATTCTTTCAATTCCACCAAGTGCTGAAGATCGGCAGCCTCAGTGATGCCCAGCAGCAGTACAAACTTTGGCGTCAGTCTGTGGAGATAATTGCCTTGCTTACAATGTCCATAGATATACACTGGGTTTGTGAATGTCAAGAGTGGTGTCTTATGTAATACAATTTGAGATAGAAAATGTGATCTTTTCATTTTTGAAGACAACTCGTAAACTTGCATTTATGGTGTGTGTGTGTATGTGTGTGTGTGTGTGTGTATATGTCTGTGTGTGTCTGTGTGTTTATGTAACAGCTGTGTTTAATAATCAAGATAATGACTGCTTCATCTTGATGGAATTTGATTTGGTTCTGTCCATGTTGAAGGCAAATTTTAATTCATCTTTGTCCTGAGAGTGGATGTTTGGCTGGTTGGTGTTGATATATTTATCACCTGTCTTATATCAGGTGATGTTTTGGGGTGGAAAAAGAAGAAGGGAGCTGTGGGGACAGACCTTTTCATATGGGCAGTCTGTGGCGAAAACTGGTGACAGAACTGGCAGTGAGGGGTAAATGACTGACCTTGTGCCTTCTGTGTGTCAGGTGAGCAAAATCAGCCTGGTGGACCTGGCGGGCAGCGAGCGGGCTGATTCCACTGGAGCCAAGGGCACACGACTGAAAGAAGGGGCCAACATCAACAAATCGCTGACCACACTGGGCAAGGTCATCTCCGCCCTGGCTGAGATGGTAGGTTCTTTCAGTTCACTGAGAATTCATGTGTTAATTGATGACTGTGTTGGCTGTGAGGGGGGCTGCGGTTGACAGGCCTGTCTGCCCACCTGTTTGTCTGTCTTTCTCTGTTCCTCATCCAGAACGACAGGTTTATTATTGGTGAGATTTTCTGTGTTTACCACTTTTTATTCTGCCATCACATTAACCAAATTCTGTCGTTGGAGAACATGTCTAAACATAGCACCAGCATGCATGTATTTTATTTTCATGTCATCCACCCCACCGTTACACAGTGGTGTATTCTTCTCAGAAAGGTTGAATGGGGGGGATTTAAAATGCAAGCAAAATTATATGGATAAGTTTATGCACACTGCCTTGATTTATAGCCTCACCATAGGGCCAGGATGGGAGTTGGCTCTACATGGAAACTCAACTGTGGGATTGTAACTAGGATGCTGGAACAAGAGTCTGATGCCTTAAGCCAGAGACAAGCTGGTCTCATGGGCTGGTGAACTGGTGGAGTAACATCGGAGGAGAATCTGTTCAGTTTTGCTGGGCAGTGTGGAAAGACAATGTCTAGATGTGGTTGACTTTTAACACTATCCCTGTGTATGCGTGCAGCATGAGTTTTCCTCATTCCCACACACAGCCGCTCATGCTGCCTCCTGCCTACGTAGTGATTTTTGCACTTTTTGAATTTATTTTACGTGTTATGGTTGGTCCGTGTTAACTTCATGTTTGGTATGTCTGAAAAGAAGAAAAATTAGGACTTTGGTGAATGTACTTTTAAAAAAAACTCTTAAGAGTTTCTGCGTTGAGACGACGACACACGGATAAATGAAGAGAGATTTTGCTAGTCAAGCACCTCTGTGTGTGTGTGTTACTGAATCAGTCGAATTGGTTGATTTGTCATTGTAATCAAGAACATCTTCAAGTAGACGTTCCTCATCTTCCCTATTATCTCCACTGTCGACTGACTCTCCTTCGTTATCAGAACAGCCTTGAATACATTCTTCAATAACTTGTTCTAAAGAAACGTTTTGCCTGTGCCATTTCCACTAGCAGACATAAGACTGATGCCAGGGTCAGTTCACGTTGGAAAAACCCAGCAAGGGGTTCCTTGTTTCAGCCACAGATGGCAAATGTGAACTTTGCTTTAACTTAAGAACTAGAGCATGTCAGGCTACCAGGAACCCTCAACTAAGTTCTGGCAGGAGTCATTTCTCTTAGACCATTAGAGTTTGAATACTAGAATTTTTCGAAATAACGCACGACATGTGCGCACCGTAGACAACGGAGCTCTCAGTCCGCGCACAGCACTGTGCGCGCCGTATGCAGCAGAGCTATGAACAACATACGGAGCCATGCGTGCCGTCGGCTAAAAGTTGAAGGCTGTGGGAAATGCTGGGGGTGGGGGGTTGAGGATGGTGGGGTGCAAGCATTCAGTAAAAGTTACCAACTTTCTTGTCTTAACCCTCTTGCATTTGCATTTTTCAGCCTAAACTGCTCCTAGTATTTGTATTTTTTGAGAAATCATGGAATGCAGTCAGTTCACGACCCTAGTCTGTGTGAATGAATCATTTCCCACACCCCATACTACTGGTAAGATTTCATGGGACACCTCTCAGGTATGCCCATTTATTTTGGCCAGCCTTGACTTAAAACAAGGCCACAGTATGTGAGGGAAAGAACGCAGCACATGCGGCCAGTTGCAGCTGTAACGAACACCAGGGGAAACAAACAGAGAGGCCGGATACAGGCGAAACAAATGCAAGAGGTCTAGTTGCAAAGTGAAACGACTGCAGGCGGAAATCTAAACAAATCTTAAATAAATCAGCGAACCGCCCAGAGAAACGTGGACAAACGAGTCACAAGACAAACCACAACGCGTTTCAACCTCTTAGGTCTTCTTCAGGTGCAACAAACATGAAACAAATAACGAAAATGCACTTAGCTTTGATCGCTCTATGTTCAGCGCAAGAAAGAAGGCGTTGTGTTCAATGCCTTCTTTCTTGCGCTGAACACAGAAGCGATCAAAGCTAAGTGCATTTTCGTTATTTGTTTCATGTTTGTTGCACCTGAAGAAGACCTAAGAGGTTGAAACGCGTTGTGGTTTGTCTTGTGACTCGTTTGTCCACGTTTCTCTGGGCGGTTCGCTGACATTTATTTAAGAAATGCAAGAGGGTTAAGCTCATTTGGAATGGATTGGATGAAAGAGTGTGGAAGGCTTGTAAATCCTTGGCTTTGAGTGATAGTTTTGGTTTTTGTCCCATTCTGTGCTACCTCAGTGGCATTGCACCCACGCCGCTCATTTTGACTTAACACTCACACACACACACACACCCCCCACCCATTCACAGCCACAGTCTGGCCCAGCCTGCCACATCTCTGGAACTGGCAGTCCACAAGGAGCAGCCAGTGTCAAGTCATCAAGAGGCAACCACTGGAGGAGACACTGCACTACTGCTGACTCACTTTGTGGTGTTCAGTGGTGCCTGCTCTGATCCAACATATGCAGGTCACTATGTACAAAGCACCCCACTGATGGCAATAATTTCTAAGTCGCAGAGCCAGCTTGAGTAAACTTTACCTCGGGAGGGGGCCACTACATCATCCAATGACAGCTCCCATGAATTAGCCGATACCGGTGACCCTGCTGGAATCAAACCAAGGCCATAGACGTGGGGAGGACATCAAAACTGAGGTCACCATGAGAGCAAGGCATGAAGGGCCACAGAATCTGAGACTTGTTTTTGCTGATTAATGAGAATGACTTTGATGAAGATGATGCTGCGGATTTCCATTCTGGTTTGAGACTGCATCACAGGGCTGTAGTCTTTGCTTACTTTCATAAAATGTCCTGGCATCAGCCAGGCCCAAGAGATACAGACATCTGCAGTGTTGGTCAGGAAATATGAGCAACACTCAGTGAAGCATCATTTGGTGGATGACACTCAACTGTGTGGTCCCAGTCTTATCAGTTGAGCCCATAGCGAACTCAGCTCTGGGTAGGACCTGGCGAGGGCAAAAAAATCCCACATGGCTCTGAAGGGAATGGAACCCACGACCCATTTGGAAGCCCGCGCTGCTAACCACGTCATCTCAATGGCTGGTTCAATGAAAGTTCTTGTGTCTTTGAAAGCTGGTCGTGTCCAACAGAGTAAGTGGTCATGGGAGCCTATTTTAAGGGAGAGAAAACATTTGAGTGTGGTAAAATCTGGCTGTGACAAGTTCATGCAGAGACAGTTCAGCAGCTGGTATGATGTCAGTCTTGGGATAGGACATGAGCTTCATTCAAAGGACAAGGAAAAAAGCTCACGGTAGTTTGGAAAATGTGTGGATGTCAAATCTAGCACACACATGTGACTTTCATTTGTTCTGGGGAGAATGCAGAGAAGGAGATGGAGATGGAGAGGTGGTGGGATGGGGGATTGGGGTGGTGTGTGGGGGGAAGGAGGGTTAGGGAGAAGAGAGGAGGGGAGGGAGTGGAGGCAGAGGGAGTGGGCAGGAAAGAGATGAAACTTACTTTTGTACACCAGGAAGGCTAAAGAATTTGAAGAGTTATCAACTCTTTCTTGGTTAAAATGTTGCTCATGGTAGGAGATAGTGCCTTCTTCACACAGATGCAAACATATGTGCACGTTGCATGCTCACACGTATGCGCACACTCACACACACACACACACACACACACACACACACACACACACACACACACACACACACACACACACACACACACACACTCACTCACACACACACACACACCCTCCTCTTACCTGTGTTATAATCATGCTAGTGGTGATTTCAATTGCAGAGCACGGAGACCAAAGTAAGATGACGATGGTGATGATTATGATGATGAAGTGTTGCATGTTGTGCTGAAGTCATTATGTTGCATTTGAGTCGTCATGCTGTACATTGTGCTGAGTTGTCGTATTGCATGTTGCGTGTGTGTCATCACATGATGCACCACTTCTGTTCAACACACGCGCCAATAGTCAGTTGTGAATTTTACATCTACATGGTATTTTTAATGCAAATTCCTGCCACCCCACCACACTCCAAGTATTCCATTGTCAAGTTTACATCTACTTGTATTTTAGATGCAGGTTCTTGCCCTTCCCCTCCCCACCTTGCATTTTGTGTTGGGTTTTTAAAATTGGAATAGATGATTTTGATGGAACACATTTTGTGTTGGGTTTTTAAAATTGGAATACGTGATTTTGATGGAATACATTTTGTGTTGGGTTTTTGAAAATTGAAATAGTGATTTTAATGGAATACAAAAATCCTGCTCTTCCTCCACACCCCTTCCCCATTCCCCTTCCCCTCCATACCCACCCTGCTCTTCCTCTGCCCCCTCATGGTCATCTCCACCTCTGTTGTTGCTCTGTTGCTGTTGATCAGTTGTGGGTGCAGCAGTTATGTTTTCATGATATCCTTCCTCCTCCTCCTCCTTCCCCTCTTTCTCCCAGACCCTCTGACCCTTTCGTCGGCTTTCCTCCCCCCTACCCCCATTCACCTCCAGAGCCTTCCTTCCTACAATGCACAAACTCATGAGTTTTTCTTCCTTTTTTTTTTTTTTTTTGTTTTCCTGTCTGGGCATTTGGCGTGCTATGATGTGACACCATGAAATCCTCAGCAACCTCCTCCAGAATAGTTTTGAACCAGTTGTGGAAAAGAAGGCTACCATTACTCGGAAGTCGTTACTGGGAACATGCACAGACCAAAATGTTCCTCACAAAAGTCTTCAAACAGAGTCCTTATTGAGATATAAGTGTAAAATAGACGGAGAAAATATTGTTCTAGAAAAGAACAGACAAATTCAAAAATGTTACTGAAAAATGACACACAACCAGAAAACCAAGTCTTTGATTTTTTCCCGACAGATGTAACAAATTCACTCTTATGCCAAAGCAAGATTTTTAAAGATTTTGTTTTATACCTCTGAATACAAATGCAATAGCTTAATATCAGTGGAAACAATATGAAGGGAACTTTGTACTCGGTGTACTGTCAAATATTTTTTAGCCAATATCAAAACACTGATGTGATTTTAAAAGAAAAAAGAAAAACTTGCGATTTTGACTGCTGTGAAAAATGAATGGCCAACATATCTTGTCCTGAGTTTTTTGCATCAAAAATACATTTCCATTATAAAGAAAAACAAAAACAAAAACTTTCCCATCAGCTACAAGCTGAAACCGGTAATGAACATGATGGTATCCATAAAATGGTAGAAGGAAAACAAGACAATTCTTTCAGGCTGCTGGCACAAAGGATAGGCATGATTGACAGAAACAGCCACCTTGCCATCACATCAGCACAAAGGATAGGCATGATTGACAGAAACAGCCACCTCGCCATCACATCAGCACAAAGGATAGACATGATTGACAGAAACAGCCACCTTGCCATCACATCAGCACAAAGTCCACATCAGCACAAAGGATAGACATGATTGACAGAAACAGCCACCTTGCCATCACATCAGCACAAAGGATAGACATGATTGACAGAAACAGCCACCTGCAAATCACATCAGCACAAAGTCCACATCAGCACAAAGGATAGACATGATTGACAGAAACAGCCACCTTGCCATCGTATCAGCACAAAGGATAGACATGATTGACAGAAACAGCCACCTTGCCATCACATCAGCACAAAGGATAGACATGATTGACAGAAACAGCCACCTTGCCATCACATCAGCACAAAGTCCACATCAGCACAAAGGATAGACATGATTGACAGAAACAGCCACCTTGCCATCACATCAGCACAAAGGATAGACATGATTGACAGAAACAGCCACCTTGCCATCACATCAGCACAAAGGATAGACATGATTGACAGAAACAGCCACCTTGCCATCACATCAGCACAAAGGATAGACATGATTGACAGAAACAGCCACCTTGCAATCACATCAGCACAAAGGATAGACATGATTTGAGAAAACAGCCACCTTGCAATCACATCAGCACAAAGGATAGACATGATTGACAGAAACAGCCACCTTGCCATCACATCAGCACAAAGGATAGACATGATTGACAGAAACAGCCACCTTGCAATCACATCAGCACAAAGTCCACATCAGCACAAAGGATAGACATGATTGACAGAAACAGCCACCTTGCCATCACATCAGCACAAAGGATAGACATGATTGACAGAAACAGCCACCTTGCCATCACATCAGCACAAAGTCCACATCAGCACAAAGGATAGACATGATTGACAGAAACAGCCACCTTGCAATCACACATCAGCACAAAGAATAGACATGATTGACAGAAACAGCCACCTTGCCATCACATCAGCACAAAGGATAGACATGATTGATTGACAGAAACAGCCACCTTGCCATCACATCAGCACAAAGTCCACATCAGCACAAAGGATAGACATGATTGACAGAAACAGCCACCTTGCAATCACATCAGCACAAAGGATAGACATGATTGACAGAAACAGCCACCTTGCAATCACATCAGCACAAAGGATAGACATGATTGAGAGAAACAGCCACCTTGCCATCACATCAGCACAAAGGATAGACATGATTGACAGAAACAGCCACCTTGCAATCACATCAGCACCGCATGTTGAGAAAAAGTTAAAGGAGGGGAGCGTCAGTTGATGGATTTCATTGTATCTTAGGTGTTGTTGTGCAGAATAGTTTCAGGACCCTAGTGTCAACTGTACAGGGGGAGAGCAGCCTGCATTGATGTGAATGTGTGTACGTGCTTGCACAGGCATGTGTGCTCATAGTATCCATATGTATTAGGTCTTAATCCTCCAAAGGCCTGTGAATATTTTATTTGTGTATGTTGTTTTTTTTCTGATTTTGTTGACTGTCTTTTCACCCACTCTAGTGTAAACAAGAACAGCTTCACGGTGCAGTATGTTGTTTTGTTTCCTTCGCTGACACTGCTGGTATGATGAGGGTGGCACTGCTTGGTTCTTGGTTTTTCCACCTTTCCTCTCCCATTGTGAATGTGTGTGAGACACAGTGTCAACAGGTGATAGCCACAAAGGATGCAGCCGTATCCTGCGTTGATGACACTTCACAGACCAGCGCAGAATAGCCAGGCCTTGGCACTTCTTCATGAATTGTCTACTCTCAAAATCTATTCCAAGAATCTGGCGTTTTGTGGGGAAAGGATCTGTTTTATAAGATTATCAGTGGAAAAAGGTGGGGATGGGGATAATTATATTCTTTTCAAAGGATGACCCGATGTTTGCTTAAGGTCAATAATGGTCCCAATGCTGTAGAAGTCAGTAACTGTCATGGACTTTTCAACATGGAGATGAACAACAGTTTAAGTCTTTATTAATTCTTGCAGGAGATGAACAACAGTTAAAAGCTTTTATGAATTTCTTGCTTATTGTTGGATAAGTCACTGCAATTTCCCAGAAAGTATTAATAGTCAGACACTATGACGCAGATTTTTTTGCCTCCCTCTTTTGATCATTTTCTTTTAAGTGGCTGATGCATTACTGTTTGTGATTGCCTTAGAAGACTGCAGTCACAGCTTTGACCGAGACTAAGCTATCAAACTTCGACACCCTTGTTGAGACTGTGTTTTGCACGAATAGAAGCGTAATAACATTAACAAATGTCTCTTATTTCCTGAAACTTCATTGACTGTGGGGAGATTACTTTTTGACAGTGATTTGCATTGATCATATTGGCTAATCTGTCGCAACCCCTTGAACACATCTGTTGTACCTTCCATTTCTTTTTTTTTTTTCTTTCTTTTTTTTTTTTTTTTTTTTTGGTTATCTGTTGACTGCTTACAAGGTCTCCTTATCCTATTGTGATTGTGAGTTTTTTTTTTTGGTTAATCTGTTGACTGCTTACAAGGTCTCCTTATCCTATTGTGGTTGTGACCACAACATTACAAAACAGGTCTGTCTGTCCGGATGTAGTTGTGGCTACAATGCTGCAAGACAGGTACATGTGTCCTAATGTGGTTGTGACCACTGCAGTGCAAGACAGGTACATCATGTGTCCTAATGTGGTTGTGACCACTGCAGTGCAAGACAGGTATATGTGTCCTAATGTGGTTGTGACCACTGCAGTGCAAGACAGGCAAGTTGTCATGGGTTTACTGTGATGTTTCACTGGCCCAATAAATGAATGGAAGTCACATGTGATGACGGCCCAATTGAGTAGAAGGATATTTCTATGCTATGAGTAAACATGACTCCATTCCTGTTGTGGAGTTTCAAGCTGTAGTCCACATTGACCATTGAGCGAAGATCAGCAAGTGATGACTAAGTGAAAGAAATTTATTTATCTTATACCCATCCAAAGAAGTGCTTTTAAGAGTTAGATGGTCTGAAATTTAAAAAAAAGAAAGGAAAAAAAAAAGAATGTGTGTCTAGCTATTCATTGGATTTGGACAACTTTCTGGACTGGTGATATTGACATCAAGTGACTGGATCTCAAAAATCGATCTGGGCTGAAAACAAAACAAAACAAATTATATTGCATAGGTCACATATTTTAACAAATATGCTGAACAG
>JADBJO010004386.1:0-27500 GCA_016801955.1 Conus betulinus | reverse complement strand
GCCTGTCCTTGGTTTGTTATAATGCAAATGTGATGACTGGCAAGAACAAAGGTGTCATCGCATATGTTCGCATATGTGTTTCCAGTGTATTCTACATTTTCATAATTTGTAAAGATTTCTTGTGACACTTAAAACAAAAGCTTGTTTTTGAAGAAAAGTAAAGTTCACAAAAATTGTGCGAACAATTTCATCGCTTCGTGTTTGTTTGAAAAAAGGTAAGTGTCGCGCTTGATTACTCTTAGCTCTCTGAAATTACACATTTCTGCCTCACTGAGCTTCAGTTCTTACTCATTGGTCTCTTAGGGGTTGGCAGGTCTGGATGTGTGTGTGTTACTTATTGAATCAGTCTCCTGGGCGTTGAGATTGGAGCAGGTAGCACTGGTGTCTGTGTGTGTCTGTTACTTATTGAATCAGTCTCCTGGGCATTGAGATTGGAGCAGGTAGCACTGCCGTGTGTGTGTGTGTGTGTGTGTGTGTGTGTGTGTGTGTGTGTGTGTGTGTGTTTACTCTTTGAATTAGTCTCCTGGGCATTGAGATTGGAGCAGGTAGCACTGCTGTGTGTGTCTGTTAATCATTGAATCAGTCTCCTGGGCATTGAGATTGGAGCAGGTAGCACTACTGTGTGTGTCTCTGTTAGTCATTGAATCAGTCTCCTGGGTGTTGAGATTTGAACAGGTAGCACTGCTTTCTGTTACTCATTGATCAAGCTCCTCACTGCATGCAGTGCTGTGTTTCCTCCATGTTTCTACAATATGTATTCAGTACATGCAACACAAGTTTTCACACACACTCACACACAAGTCTTCGTGCATGCTTTCACATACACACACACAACACGCACACACATGCACACGTGCGTGTGCACACAGATACAGACACACACACACACACACAGACACACACACAGACAGACACACACACACACACACACACAGACAGACAAACACACACATGCACACGCACGCATGCACACAGACACACACACAGACACACACACACACACACACACACACATGCAAAAGGGCCAATGTGACAGTAATTTCCAGACAGCATGATTCAAGTTTGCAACATGCTTTTTTTTTTCTTCTTTCAGGTGTGACTTTGTTTTGTCTCGAAGATGTTTTGGAATTGTTTTAAATTTCTTTTTGTTTTACAGCATGCTTTAGAGTTGTGAATCGTCTCTTGAGAATGTGAACCAGAGTTTAACTCGAACAGCTGACAGAAATATAGGCCTATGAAAATGTCTGTGATGGTAAAATCTGGTTGAGCTATGCTAAGGCCACTTAACCTGTGGCATGGAGATGGATGGAGATGGATGTTGGAAACTGGGACGGAAAAAAAAAAAAATTATGGGCATGTGAAAATTGCTGATCCTTTTTTAACATTTAATTTTATGCAATGAAACTAACTTGACCCAGAGTTAAAGGCAGGTGATGTTTTGCTGTATAGTAATACCAATCAACACTTTTGTTCTGTTTGGTTTGGGCATGTAAAAATTCAGTTGCATTTTTTTATGCAATGAATGTTCTGTCATGTGACATGCAGAAAAATAAAAATCAGCTTTAACAATGGGCATTGCTATACATTTGTTTGAGCCTTTCCAAAGAGTGCCTCAGCTGAACACACATGGTGTGACACAGGCCTAAGGTGTGAGAATGTCAGTCTTCTGTCGTATTCAGTCTTCCAGTGAAAACGGTTGCATTTCTGCCACAGAAACCCTCCAGGAGATACAGGAACAGCGAGCAAGATCAGGGTCAAGGTCACGTCAGTCCTCGGTGACGATCGAGGGCGGGGAAGATGCCATAGAGAGACTGAAGGAGAGTGAGAAGCTAATTGCAGAGCTCAATGAATCGTGGGAAGAGAAGCTACGTAGGACAGAGGAAATTCGCAAGGAGAGGGAGGCAGTGCTAGCAGAGATGGGTGTGGCTCTCCGGGAGGATGGCGGCACGATTGGTGTCTTCTCCCCCAAAAAGGTGAAGTGTTCTTCTGTTCCATGTAAATCTCTTGCTGTCTTTCTTTTTCATACCTCTGTCAGCATTTTCATGTTGCTAAACTGTCATTGTTTTTTCTCTCAAAAAAAAAGAAAAGAAGGAAAGAAAGAAAGAAGAAAAAAAACCCACCAAGCTGTTTTCCAAGCTGGGAAAAAATCTAAATGATGAATACAATGATGAATACTGACATGATTATGTTATTATCAGTTGGAAGATGTGCACAAATACCACAGCGATGTGAGTAGTGTTACACTATTGGTGTTACTTAAGAAATCCTAGAAAATCTTCATTTATACAAAATTTTCCCATGACGAACATATGAGCACTTCTTTGTTTTAGTCATTGCTGTTATGAGCAGAATTGTGCCCCTTGGCACTACGTTATATAAGGCTAATGCTGAGTGTCAAGCTTGTGTGTGCCTTCTCTATTAATGTTTCTGATTTCATATTATGTTTCCTGTCAATTTCTCTCTCCATGTTTCTCTGTCTGTGTTTTGTGTCTTGCCAACTTCCTTGATAGAGCACTTACCCATAGCTGATGTGTGTGTGTGTGTGTGTGTGTGTGTGTGTGTGTGTGTGTGTGTGTGTGTGTGTGTGTGCATGTGTGTGTGTGTGTGTGTGTGTGCACATGTGTGCACATGTGTGTGTGTGTGCATGTGTGTGTGTGTGTGTGTGTGTGTGTGTGTGTGCATGTGTGCATGTGTGTGTGTGTGTGTGTGTGTGTAAATTTACAGACCCCGCATTTGGTGAATTTGAATGAAGACCCACTGATGTCAGAGTGTCTGATTTATTACATCAAAGATGGAATCACACGGTAAGTAATGCATATAGACAATGGGATGTCTAGAAATCTCTGGTTCAGGTCATTTGTTGAAATCTCATATTCAGTACACCCTCAAAATGTAAAAGTGTTCTTTTAGATATTAAGAAATTTGCATTTACCTGTCATCATCTGTCTGAGAAGTGAAGATGTTGTTTTTTCAGTCAACAGTGAGTAAGCACAGGGCTTCAGGTCATGTGTAGGCAATGAAACGCTTTGATGGAACTCACTGTTGTGCAGTGGTTAGCATTTTGGGGTTCGGGTTTGGTTGGGTTGTGGGTTTGAATCCCATCAGAGACTGATAATTGTGAGATTGTTTTGGTCTTTGCTGGCTCTTAGCCTGGTGAGAAGACTGGAACCAAACAGTCTAGCTGCAGTCTTTCAATGGATGGGTCTTTGAGAGTGTGTCTGAAATGTCCTGAGCAGCACTGGAGGTGGCTGTGTCTCTTTAGTCTGCTTGATGCCAGGATAGGGAGGGAGATGCAGGGTACAGCTGTGCTCTGTTGCTCTAGACCAAAAGTGGATCTCCATAGTATCATTTTAATTATCCTCATCAGTCATCCTACAAAACTAAAAAAAAAAAAATCTCAAATTTTGTGGCATTTCAAATCATGCTCTTGTGGTGCTCTCAGTTTTTATTTCTTCTCCACATCTCAGTCTGTGATCAGTTTGTTTTGTCAAAAGTCTTTGGTGTTGGCACCTGCATGGGGTGTTGGGAGAGGGACATGGTGGCGCCCTCTGGAACGGGATGCTCATTTTCACTGGACCCATGACAAGGCAGTTATTGTCAGGGGCAGGGGGCTTTGTAGAAGGTGTCCTGCACATGCTGGATAAGAATGGGCATTATTGAGCACCCTTAGACTTTCTAACCTGTGGTGCAGTGTTACCTCTGATGAGTGGCTTCTTGATGACTGGACAGTGAGAGCTGCGTGTGGACTGCTGGCACTGAGGCTGCGGCAGGAGCATCTGGTTGTGGCTGTGTAAGGGGTAGCTGGATTGAATGTCGTGAAGGTGACATGACTGAGATGGCAGGAAGCGTGGGACAGACCAGAAACAAACACAACAAACGTTCAGTGGCACCAGGCAGGCAAAAGACACAAAGGTTGAATGTTCGATTGATTCCACACGCCGCATGTATCTTGGTGATCCTGGTGCAGGAACAGCAGTGGCACCACAGGCTGCATGTATCTTGGTGATCCTGGTGCAGGAACAGCAGTGGCACCACAGGGCACATGTATCTTGGTGATCCTGGTGCAGGAACAGCAGTGGCACCACAGGTCACATGTATCTTGGTGATCCTGGTGCAGGAACAGCAGTGGCACTGCAGGCCACATATATCTTGGTTATCCTGGTGCAGGAACAGCAGTGGTCCACGGCCACAGGTATCTTGGTTATCCTGGTTCAGGAATAGCAGTGACCCACAGACCACATGTTTCTTGGTTATCCTGGTGCAGGAACAGCATTGGTCCATGGCCACATGTATCTTGGTTATCCTGGTGCAGAAACAGCAGGAACAGCAGTGGCACCACAGACCACATGTATCTTGGTTATCCTGGTGCAGGAACAGCAGAAACAGCAGTGGCACCACAGGTGATACTTATCTTGGTTAACCTGGTGCAGGAACAGCAGGAACAGCAGTGGCACCACAGGCGATACGTATCTTGGTTAACCTGGTGCTGGAACAGCAGAAACAGCAGCAGCCCCCTTGATCTTGGGAATGCCTGCAGGGACCAGCAGCCCCCTTGATGGGAATGCCTGGGGACCTGTGCATTTCCTCTTCTCTTCACACTCTTTTGTGATCCTGCTGTTCTTTTTTCTCTTTTTTTTTTTCTTGACTTTGTCTTCAGTACATTTGCTCTTCTTAACTGTCTGTGATTCTGCTGTTGTTCTTTTTTCTCTTTTTTTTCTCTTTGGCTTTGTCTTCTGTACATTTGGTCTTCTTAACTGTCTGTGATTCTGCTGCTGTTCTTTTTTCTCTTTTTTCTCTTTGGCTTTGTCTTCTGTACATTTGCTCTTCTCTTCACTCTCTGTGATTCAGCTGTTGTTCTTTTTCTCTTTTTTCTTTGCTGTTGCCTGTATCCATATCTGTCTTTCTATATCTACATCTATCTATCTGTCTGTCTATCCATTCATCTATTCATACAAACATTTTGGTGGGGGGAGGAGTTGGGGATGGGGGGGGGGCTATGCAAGGCTTCAGATTGTTGCTACCAGGCACAGGAAAATATGAAATGAAGCATGGTACCTGGACCAGAAGTGCCAATAGGGCACACACATTGATCAGTAGCCGTCAGACTTTTGTGACGAGTCACTGTCAGCATTCGATAAATCGGAGATTGCCATTATAAAACAAGAACCCTTTCCAGTGCAAGTGCAGTGTATTGTAACATCCCTTTACAGTGAAAGTGCAGTGCTTTGTAACATTCCTTTCCAGTGAAAGTGCAGTGTACTGTAACATCCCTTTCCAGTGAAAGTGTGGTGCATTGTAACATCTCTTTCTGGTGAAAGTACAGTGCATTGCAACATCCCTTTCCACTGAAAATGTGTTGCATTGTAACATCTCTTTCTGGTGAAAAGTACAGTGTATTGTAACATCCTTTTACAGTGAAAATGCAGTGCTTTGTAATATCCCATTCCAGTGAAAGTGCAGTGCATTGTAACATCCTTTTCCAGTGAAAGTGTGGTGTGCATTGTAACATCTCTTTTCCAGTGAAAGTACAGTGTGTTGTAACATCCCTTTCCAGTGAAAGTGTGGTGCATTGTAACATCTCTTCTGGTGAAAGTACAGTGTATTGTAACATCCCTTTCCAGTGAAAGTGTGGTGCATTGTAACATCTCTTTCTGGTGAAAGTACAGTGTATTGTAACATCCCTTTCCAGTGAAAGTGTGGTGCATTGTAACATCCCTTTCCAGTGAAAGTACAGTGCATTGTAACATCCCTTTCCAGTGAAAGTACAGTGCATTGTAACATCCCTTTCCAGTGAAAGTGTGGTGCATTGTAACATCTCTTTCTGGTGAAAGTACAGTGCATTGTAACATCCCTTTACAGTGAAAATGCACTGTACTGTAACATCCCTTTCCAGTGTGAAAGTGTGGTGCATTGTAACATCTCTTTCTGGTGAAAGTACAGTGCATTGTAACATCCCTTTCCAGTGAAAGTGCAGGTGCATTGTAACATCCCTTTCCAGTGAAAGTACAGTGCATTGTAACATTCCTTTCCAGTGAAAGTGTGGTGCATTGTAACATCCCTTTCTGGTGAAAGTACAGTGTATTGTAACATCCCTTTCCAGTGAAAGTGTGGTGCATTGTAACATCCCTTTACAGTGAAAGTACAGTGCATTGTAACATCCCTTTACAGTGAAAGTACAGTGTATTGTAACATCCCTTTCAGCATTATCTGTACTTGTTAATGAACCATGTCACAAATCACTTTGATATATACTTTGAGGAAGAACCAGCAGAGCTAATTAAAAAAAAAAACATGTCTGCATACTTTGAGGAAGAACCAGGAGAGCTAATTAAAAAAAGACATGTCCGCATGCTTTGAGGAAGAACTAGCAGAGCTCATAAAGAAAATGGGACTTTTTAACCAATGTTTGGCATACACTTTCATTTTTGTTTTGGTTTGTTTTGAAGTATTTCGATTGTATGTGTCAAATATGTATTATGTATTTTGTATGACTACTGTCTTGATGAATGCAGCTTATGCTGTGACAGCAGTTGGCAAATTTCAAGTCAAGGGACCTTGGCTTAATTCAGTATAGACTAAAATAAATGCTTCTCAAAGGTACAAACAGTTAGCTTTTCTCTGTGTGTTGCAACTTAATTGCTGCAAAAGTTGAATGTTAGCAGCAGCAGCAGTTTCCTGATGTCTTTTCTCTTCTTGCATGTGATGTAATTCAAACTCATGTACAAAATGAACCCTTCAGTTTCACCAGCAATGTTTTTTTTGACATATGTTACCTCAGAACAATTTGAAGCTCTGCTGTATGGCCAGTTCACCTGTCTTGGATGCAGGAAGTCTGTGCACCATTTTTCTCCCCCTGTGGACAAGTGCCAGTGCTCTTCTCATGTCTGTCATTATAGTGAAATGATTATAAATGATTTAGTAAAAGCTTTTTTCAACAAGTGTGAATAAGCTAAGGAGTATATGGTGAAGTAATTTTTACAGAGGATTTAGTTAAGGAACTTAGCATGGAGGCTAAGTAAAGGAATTTTACTTGAAAACTAAGGAATTTTGCATGGAGAGTAAGTTATGGAATTTTGCTGGTAAGGCAAGCTAGGGAATTTTATGTGAAGACTAAACTAAAGAATTTTATATTAAGGCTTAGCCAAGGAAGTTTGCATGGAGTCTGTATGAAAGAATTTTACATCAAGGCAAAGTGAGGGAATTAGACATGATGATTAATTTGAAAGAGTGTACCAGGAAGCACAAAAGCCCTGTCATATTTCTTTTCATGGGAAACACTGGGTGATGGGATAATGCGATGAGTTGGGTAGATTATTTGACTGTGCAGTGAGATAAAGAGATATATGAAGTAATGAGATGACATAATGAGATGGTGTGATGAGATGATGTGCCATGACAAGAACCCCTAACAGTGTGGTCTGTGGCTGCAGTGTGGGTCAGCATGATGCTAAGGGACAGCAGGACATCCAGCTCAGCGGATACAACATCCTGGAACAGCACTGCTACTTTGAAAGCGCCGATGGTAGGTCTCCATCTCATTGTCATTGGCACAAAGAAATGCCAGACAGGGTATTGCTTCAGTCCTGTCTGTCTGTTGCCTTCTTCTGCAAAATGGGGTGGATTTTCAACAGAATGGGCTTGAGTTGTTCATAGTTCAGTGTCGACAACTGATGGCATTTTGAGGTAGCAACATGTAGAATAGCAAAAAAGTTTTTGACTTTTCATCTGTGTCTGTTCACATATCTCAGACTTTTGGGTAGAGTATTCATAAAATGTCATTGTTTTGGAACTGCCATTTTCTGTGCCCCCCAAGCAGTATGACTCCTACATTGCTTTTTCTCAGTCCACAGAGAACTGTGAATGTCATATTGTCATGAGGCAACTGGTCTTCAAATTTTGTTGGTAGGGTTAAATAGTCCTAAAGTGTTTCAGTTCTGAACTCCAGAGGAGCAGACGAAATGCTGATGAAAAAAATTTGTCCACCAGCAAGTCATGAAATGGTATCTGAAGAATGCTTGTGTGGAGGGATAGTGTTAGTGTACTGTGTGTAGTCTGGGAATCTGTTGTCATTGCTGTGTCTTGATCTCATATTTAAGGTTTTGCTAAGAACTTCACAACAAGGTACATTGAATTGGACACACTTTTAGGACCAAGTTTGTAAAATACATCTTTGTTTCTTAGCATGCTTAAAAAAAAAATGGAAGGTTGTTTTTGGTCTTCCTCTTGTCATGTTGTAGCATTATACTAATCATGGTCATAGTCGGTGGCCTCAGTGCCAACGTTATCCTGCTCTAAAGGTTATTCTGATCATGGTCATATGCAGTTCATCTCCAGAGGAAAAACCTGTAGCACTTAATGAAGAAAGTCTTAAGAACTTCAGACGTTTTCAAAATGCTCCAGTTTTCAGGAAAATGCTTTATTACTGTATACCGTGATAGCAAACTCCAGGTAAAAAGTCAGCATTCTGAAACGATTCACACACAAAAAAAACCCCTGCTGAACTACACAAGACAAATCTTTGTACAGCTAACACTAAAGCAGTGTGTGTGTGTGTGTGTGTGTGTGTGTGTGTTGGGGAAAGGAGAGGAGGGTGTGTGTGGTAAATTCTCTCAATCTAAGTGGATCAAATTTCATTAATCAGTCAGAGTATCAGAACTCATATATTCCTCTCTTTGGAATGATATAAATAACTAGATGTTTCCATACCACTGTTCTGACTACAACAACAACATAACAGAGAAAAGATTACATGGAGAGAGCAGGATGAGTAACGGAAAAGAGAGTGGAGAAGGTAGGAGGGTACACTTAATGCCTCCTTAGTATTTCTGATCATGCCCTTTTTGAGCAGGACATTCACACTGATGAAGTTGATGAAAAGAAGATAATAAGTATATGTTTTGCTCACTAAAACAAAGCTATGCTTGTGATTTAAAAAGAGACACCACTTGTCTGAGGTCTTCTGTCCACTGCATGGTTTGTAGTCTCTGTAAGACAAGGCAGGCTGTCTTCTGTCCATGATGCATGGTTTGTAACTGAGCACATCTCATATTTGAAAGTCCAAGAAGATTGTCAAGCTGGAATGTCCTTGGTTTTCTAGGCAATGTGACGTTGGTGCCCTGCGACGGAGCTATGTGCTATGTCAATGGACGACAGGTGACGGAACCTATGCAGATGAAGACAGGTTCAAGGGTCATCCTGGGCAAGCATCACGTCTTCAGATTCAACCACCCACAACAAGGTGAGTTGTCTCTCCTGTTTTCAGGAGCGGTTGATCAGGGAAGTTAGCTCCTGGTTGCTTTGCTTTGGTGTCTGTCACCTGCATTGGGGTTTTTGAATATTTATGATTTGCTTGTCTTCTTTTTTTCATCTTTTTTTCTTTTGATTTATTTATTCATTTAAAAAAAAAAAATCTTCAGTCCCCCATAATTGTTTTCCATTTTTGAATTTGATTTGTTTTTCATTCTTTTACCAGACATAGGCAGAACATGTGCACATGTGTGTGCACACACATGTACACATGCACCGAGACACACACATGTGCACTCAGACGCACACAGACAGACAGACAGACACACCAACACACACCCACACACATACGCACACGCACGCACACACACACACACACACACACACACACACACACACACACACACACACACACACACACGCATGCAGAGAAGTTTTGTTGGATACTGTATCCGAGGGCAAGCGAAGACTGTGGAGTTACTTATTGATTTGGAAAGAGTGTTATCAGATTTGTGTCCTCTCCCGTCAGTTCTCTTTTCTCGTTATTCTATTTGTTTCCGTCTACACTTTTTCTATGTATTTGCATCATGATATTGATATGTGTTTGGTATTGTAAACATCTGCATGCATTTATTTGTCACTTGATATTCAGTTTATGACAATGCAAGTGAAAAGTTGACTGTCTGTGTAAAGTGTTCAAGATAAAGTTGCACTCCAGAAAAGTCTCTGAAATGTTCAGTGCATAATACTGTAGAACCAGTTTTATATAATCATTAATCATGTAATTACCAACGGTTTTTACGCTCTAGATTAACCACCAAGTTTACGAGAGCATCAGATGAATTCACTGACCCCAAAAATGGGGACCCCTCCCCCACCCCCGAAGAAACACATACCAGTACACGAAACAAAACCAATGACCTTACAAGTACAAATCAGATCAGATTTTGTATGTAAATCAATGAAGTTTGATCCGCATGTGTCGGTCTGAGTGTAGTTAACATATATAACTAACCATTGTGTTACTAACCTTCACTGGAAAGATCAGAAGATCAATTTACCTGGGTATTTAAATCATCCACAGTCATGTTAAATGCACTGCCTTCTATCACTGTCACCACAAACTTATAGGGGGAGACACAGACTCTGGAAAGATCAGAAGATCAGTTCACCTGGGTATGTAAGTTATCCAGTCATGTTAAACGGACTGCCTTCTATCACTGTCACCACAAACATGTAGGGGGAGACAAACAAGCAGTCACTGCGACCAGCCGCCATGGCGAGGTGGTTAGCGTCGCGGACTCCCGGCTGGGAGGTCGTGGGTTCGAGTCCCATCAGAAGTCATGTGGGTTTTTCTGCCCCGACCGGGCTCCTACCCAGAGTTGAGTTTGCTGCGGGCTCAGTTGGGAAGACTGGGACCACACAGTTGAGTTTCATCCACTAAATGGATGCGTTTCTGAGAGTGTTGCTCAAATTTCCTGACCAACACTGCAGGTGTCTGTATCTCTCAGGCCTGGTTGACGCCGGGATATACTATGAAAGGAAGCGTAGAGTACAGCCCTGTCATGTAGTCTCAGACCGAAATGGAAATCCGTAGCATCATCTTAATCATCCTCATTCTCATCGATCAGCATAAAAAAAAGTCTCAAATTCTGTGGCCCTTCATGCCCTGCTCTCATGGTGACCTCAATTTCGACGTCCTCTCCATGTCTGTGGCCTTGGTTTGGTTCCGTCCGGGTCACCAGTATCGGCGAGTCCATGGGGGCTGTCGTTGGACGGACGTGGTGGCGCCCTCCGGAGGGAGAGCTCGCTCACGCCGGCTCCGCGACTAAGCAATTATTGTCATCAGTAGGGGGCTTAGTAGGTGGTGTCCTGCGTATGTTAGATCAGAACAGGCGCCACTGAACACCACTGAAGTGACTCAGCGGCAGAGCAGTGTCTCCTCCGGTGGGTTGCCTCTTGACGACTTGATATTGACTGCTCCCTGTGGATTGCTGGTGCCGGGGTTGCGGCGGGGCCGACCGGGCGTGGCTGTGGATGGGGTGTCGGAATGAGCGGCGTGGGTGCACTGCCTCTGAGGTGGTGTAGAGGTTGGGACAAAAAAACAAAACAAAACAAAAAAAAACCAAGCAATCACTGCTCTTTCTATCAACATATGCTGTCAGAATGTTGTGTCCCTTTGCCTATGCTAAACAGCCAATGTAATATAGAGTTCTATTGTTTTCTGAGAAAGCTAAACAGAAGTGAACTCTGGAAGGGACTCAAACTGATAGTATGAACAAGCTGATGACCATTTCTTCTTGGCGCTTCTTTCCTGCAATGAACTATTTTGATAATTTTGTGAATTGGGTTTCCTTTCAGATGACATTGTCAGGTATGGAAGTAGTCCTTCCTGTTTGCACTGTTGTTACGTGATCTCATTTTCATTTGCCAACAAGACAAAAGCTGTGATATCCCAGCATACCAGGACTCTTGTCTCTAAACAGACACGCAGACTCAAGTCAACAGTAGTTACTGGCCTTTCATGCTTATGTTTCTTTACCTGTTCATGTTGCCACTCATTGTTTGCCCTCGGTAGTCCATAATTATAGATGAAAAGATTCTTTCAAAACATTTATGGCTCAGACCAAAGCATTCTACAAAGGGCGACCATCAGTGATGTGTAGTTAAGCTGAGTGGCAGTAGTTCAGACAACTCTGGCCACTCATGCTTAACTACATCACTGATGGTCGCCCCTTTGTAGAAGGCTTTGGTCTGAGCCATAAATGTTGAAAGAATCTTTTCATCTATAATTATGGACTACCGAGGGCAAACAATGAGTGGCAACATGAACAGGTAAAGAAACATAAGCATGAAAGGCCAGTAACTACTGTTGACTTGAGCTGTCTCATGTTCACAGAACTCTTCTATGGCGTTTCTGCGTGTCTGTTTTAGAGACAAGAGTCCTGGTATGCTGGGATATCACAGCTTTTGTCTTGTTGGCAAATGAAAAATGAGATCACGTAACAAACAGTGCAAACAGGAAGGACTACTTCCATACCTGACAATGTCATCTGAAAGGAAACCCAATTCACAAAATTATCAAAATAGTTCATTGCAGGAAAGAAGCGCCAAGAAGAAGAAATGGTCATCAGCTTGTTCATACTATCAGTTTGAGTCCCTTCCAGAGTTCACTTCTGTTTAGCTTTCTCAGAAACAAATAGAACTCTATATTACATTGGCTGTTTAGCATAGGCAAAGGGACACAACATTCTGACAGCATATGTTGATAGAAAGAGCAGTGATTGCTTGGGTTTTTTTTGTTTTGTTTTGTTTTTTGTCCCAACCTCTACACCACCTCAGAGGCAGTGCACCCACGCCGCTCATTCCGACACCCCATCCACAGCCACAGCCCGGTCGGCCCCGCCGCAACCCCGGCACCAGCAATCCACAGGGAGCAGTCAATATCAAGTCGTCAAGAGGCAACCCACCGGAGGAGACACTGCTCTGCCGCTGAGTCACTTCAGTGGTGTTCAGTGGCGCCTGTTCTGATCTAACATACGCAGGACACCACCTACTAAGCCCCCTACTGATGACAATAATTGCTTAGTCGCGGAGCCGGCGTGAGCGAGCTCTCCCTCCGGAGGGCGCCACCACGTCCGTCCAACGACAGCCCCCATGGACTCGCCGATACTGGTGACCCGGACGGAACCAAAACAAGGCCACAGACATGGAGAGGACGTCGAAATTGAGGTCACCATGAGAGCAGGGCATGAAGGGCCACAGAATTTGAGACTTTTTTTTATGCTGATCGATGAGAATGAGGATGATTAAGATGATGCTACGGATTTCCATTTCGGTCTGAGACTACATGACAGGGCTGTACTCTACGCTTCCTTTCATAGTATATCCGGCGTCAACCCAGGCCTGAGAGATACAGACACCTGCAGTGTTGGTCAGGAAATTTGAGCAACACTCTCAGAAACGCATCCATTTAGTGGATGAAACTCAACTGTGTGGTCCCAGTCTTCCCAACTGAGCCCGCAGCAAACTCAACTCTGGGTAGGAGCCGGTCGGGGCAGAAAAACCCACATGACTTCTGATGGGACTCGAACCCACGACCTCCCAGCCGGGAGTCCGCGACGCTAACCACCTCGCCATGGCGGCTGGTCGCAGTGACTGCTTGTTTGTCTCCCCCTACATGTTTGTGGTGACAGTGATAGAAGGCAGTCCGTTTAAACATGACTGGATAACTTACATACCCAGGTGAACTGATCTTCTGATCTTTCCAGAGTCTGTGTCTCCCCCCTATAAGTTTGTGGTGACAGTGATAGAAGGCAGTGCATTTAACATGACTGTGGATGATTTAAATACCCAGGTAAATTGATCTTCTGATCTTTCCAGTGAAGGGTTAGTAACACAATGGTTAGTTATATATGTTAACTACACTCAGACCGACACATGCGGATCAAACTTCATTGATTTACATACAAAATCTGATCTGATTGTACTTGTAGGTCATTGGTTTTGTTTCGTGTACTGGTATGTGTTCTTCGGGGGTGGGGGAGGGGGTCCCATTTTTGGGGTCAGTGAATTCATCTGATGCTCTCGTAAACTTGGTGGTTAATCTAGAGCGTAAAAAACGTTGGTAATTACATGATAATGATTATATAAAACTGGTTCTACAGTATTATGCACTGAACATTTCAGAGACTTTTCTGGAGTGCAACTTTATCTTGAACACTTTACACAGACAGTCAACTTTTCACTTGCATTGTCATAAACTGAATATCAAGTGACAAATAAATGCATGCAGATGTTTACAATACCAAACACATATCAATATCATGATGCAAATACATAGAAAAAGTGTAGACGGAAACAAATAGAATAACGAGAAAAGAGAACTGACGGGAGAGGACACAAATCTGATAACACTCTTTCCAAATCAATAAGTAACTCCACAGTCTTCGCTTGCCCTCGGATACAGTATCCAACAAAACTTCTCTGCATGTGCGTGTGTGTGTGTGTGTGTGTGTGTGTGTGTGTGTGTGTGTGTGTGTGTGTGTGTGTGTGCGTGCGTGTGCGTGTGTGTGGGGGTGTGTGTTGGTGTGTCTGTCTGTCTGTCTGTGTGCGTCTGAGTGCACATGTGTGTGTCTCGGTGCATGTGTACATGTGTGTGCACACACATGTGCACATGTTCTGCCTATGTCTGGTAAAAGAATGAAAAAAACAAATCAAATTCAAAAATGGAAAACAATTATGGGGGACTGAAGATTTTTTTTTTTTTAAATGAATAAATAAATCAAAAGAAAAAAAAAGATGAAAAAAAGAAGACAAGCAAATCATAAATATTCAAAAACCCCCAATGCAGGTGACAGACACCAAAGCAAAGCAACCAGGAGCTAACTTCCCTGATCAACCGCTCCTGAAAACAGGAGAGACAACTCACCTTGTTGTGGGTGGTTGAATCTGAAGACGTGATGCTTGCCCAGGATGACCCCTTGAACCTGTCTTCATCTGCATAGGTTCCGTCACCTGTCGTCCATTGACATAGCACATAGCTCCGTCGCAGGGCACCAACGTCACATTGCCTAGAAAACCAAGGACATTCCAGCTTGACAATCTTCTTGGACTTTCAAATATGAGATGTGCTCAGTTACAAACCATGCATCATGGACAGAAGACAGCCTGCCTTGTCTTACAGACAAGTGGTCCTACAAACCATGCATCATGGACAGAAGACAGCCTGCCTTGTCTTACAGACAAGTGGTCCTCTTAAGTGTCTCTTTTAAAATCACAAGCATAGCTTTGTTTTAGTGAGCAAAAACATATACTTATTATCTTCTTTTCATCAACTTCATCAGTGTGAATGTCCTGCTCAAAAAGGGCATGATCAGAAATACTGAGGAGGCATTAAGTGTACCCTCCTACCTTCTCCACTCTTTTCCGTTACTCATCCTGCTCTCTCCATGTAATCTTTTCTCTGTTATGTTGTTGTTGTAGTCAGAACAGTGGTATGGAAACATCTAGTTATTTATATCATTCCAAAGAGAGGAATATATGAGTTCTGATACTCTGACTGATTAATGAAATCTGATCCACTTAGATTGAGAGAATTTACCACACACACCCTCCTCTCCTTTCCCAACACACACGCACACACACACACACACACACACACTGCTTTAGTGTTAGCTGTACAAAGATTTGTCTTGTGTAGTTCAGCAGGGTTTTTTTTTTTGTGTGAAATCGTTTCAGAATGCTGACTTTTTACCTGGAGTTTGCTATCACGGTATACAGTAATAAAGCATTTTCCTGAAAACTGGAGCATTTTGAAAGTCTGAAGTTCTTAAGACTTTCTTCATTAAGTGCTACAGGTTTTTCCTCTGGAGATGAACTGCATATGACCATGATCAGAATAACCTTTAGAGCAGGATAACGTTGGCACTGAGGCCACCGACTATGACCATGATTAGTATAATGCTACAACAACATGACAAGAGGAAGACCAAAAACAACCTTCCATTTTTTTTTTAAGCATGCTAAGAAACAAAGATGTATTTTACAAACTTGGTCCTAAAAGTGTGTCCAATTCAATGTACCTTGTTGTGAAGTTCTTAGCAAAACCTTAAATATGAGATCAAGACACAGCAATGACAACAGATTCCCAGACTACACACAGTACACTAACACTATCCCCTCCACAAGCATTCTTCAGATACCATTTCATGACTTGCTGGTGGACAATTTTTTTCATCAGCATTTCGTCTGCTCCTCTGGAGTTCAGAACTGAAACACTTTTAGGACTATTAACCCTACCAACAAAATTTGAAGACCAGTTGCCTCATGACAATATGACATTCACAGTTCTCTGTGGACTGAGAAAAAGCAATGTAGGAGTCATACTGCTTGGGGGGCACAGAAAATGGCAGTTCCAAAACAATGACATTTTATGAATACTCTACCCAAAAGTCTGAGATATGTGAACAGACACAGATGAAAAGTCAAAAACTTTTCTGCTATTCTACATGTTGCTACCTCAAAATGCCATCAGTTGTCGACACTGAACTATGAACAACTCAAGCCCATTCTGTTGAAAATCCACCCCATTTTGCAGAAGAAGGCAACAGACAGACAGGACTGAAGCAATACCCTGTCTGGCATTTCTTTGTGCCAATGACAATGAGATGGAGACCTACCATCGGCGCTTTCAAAGTAGCAGTGCTGTTCCAGGATGTTGTATCCGCTGAGCTGGATGTCCTGCTGTCCCTTAGCATCATGCTGACCCACACTGCAGCCACAGACCACACTGTTAGGGGTTCTTGTCATGGCACATCATCTCATCACACCATCTCATTATGTCATCTCATTACTTCATATATCTCTTTATCTCACTGCACTGTCAAATAATCTACCCAACTCATCGCATTATCCCATCACCCAGTGTTTCCCATGAAAAGAAAATATGACAGGGCTTTTGTGCTTCCTGGTACACTCTTTCAAATTAATCATCATGTCTAATTCCCTCACTTTGCCTTGATGTAAAATTCTTTCATACAGACTCCATGCAAACTTCCTTGGCTAAGCCTTAATATAAAATTCTTTAGCTTAGTCTTCACATAAAATTCCCTAGCTTGCCTTACCAGCAAAATTCCATAACTTACTCTCCATGCAAAATTCCTTAGTTTTCAAGTAAAATTCCTTTACTTAGCCTCCATGCTAAGTTCCTTAACTAAATCCTCTGTAAAAATTACTTCACCATATACTCCTTAGCTTATTCACACTTGCTGAAAAAAGCTTTTACTAAATCATTTATAATCATTTCACTATAATGACAGACATGAGAAGAGCACTGGCACTTGTCCACAGGGGGAGAAAAATGGTGCACAGACTTCCTGCATCCAAGACAGGTGAACTGGCCATACAGCAGAGCTTCAAATTGTTCTGAGGTAACATATGTCAAAAAAATACATTGCTGGTGAAACTGAAGGGTTCATTTTGTACATGAGTTTGAATTACATCACATGCAAGAAGAGAAAAGACATCAGGAAATTGCTGCTGCTGCTAACATTCAACTTTTGCAGCAATTAAGTTGCAACAAACAGAGAAAAGCTAACTGTTTGTACCTTTGAGAAGTATTTATTTAGTCTATACTGAATTAAGCCAAGGTCCCTTGACTTGAAATTTGCCAACTGCTGTCACAGCATAAGCTGCATTCATCAAGACAGTAGTCATACAAAATACATAATACATATTTGACACATACAATCGAAATACTTCAAAACAAACCAAAACAAAAATGAAAGTGTATGCCAAACATTGGTTAAAAAGTCCCATTTTCTTTATGAGCTCTGCTAGTTCTTCCTCAAAGCATGCAGACATGTCTTTTTTTAATTAGCTCTCCTGGTTCTTCCTCAAAGTATGCAGACATGTTTTTTTTTTTAATTAGCTCTGCTGGTTCTTCCTCAAAGTATATCAAAGTGATTTGTGACATGGTTCATTAACAAGTACAGATAATGCTGAAAGGGATGTTACAATACACTGTACTTTCACTGTAAAGGGATGTTACAATGCACTGTACTTTCACTGTAAAGGGATGTTACAATGCACCACACTTTCACTGGAAAGGGATGTTACAAAGCACTGTACTTCACCAGAAAGGGATGTTACAATGCACCACACTTTCACTGGAAAGGGATGTTACAATGCACCACACTTTCACTGGAAAGGGATGTTACAATGCACCACACTTTCACTGGAAAGGGATGTTACAATGCACTGTACTTTCACCAGAAAGAGATGTTACAATGCACCACACTTTCACTGGAAAGGGATGTTACAGTACACTGCATTTTCACTGTAAAGGGATGTTACAATGCACTGTACTTTCACCAGAAAGGGATGTTACAATGCACCACACTTTCACTGGAAAGGGATGTTACAATGCACTGTACTTTCACTGGAAAGGGATGTTACAATGCACTGTACTTTCACTGGAAAGGGATGTTACAATGCACCCCACTTTCACTGGAAAGGGATGTTACAATACACTGTACTTCACCAGAAAGAGATGTTACAATGCACCACACTTTCACTGGAAAGGGATGTTACAATACACTGTACTTTTACCAGAAAGAGATGTTACAATGCACCACACTTTCACTGGAAAGGGATGTTACAATACACTGCACTTTCACTGGAATGTGATATTACAAAGCACTGCACTTTCACTGTAAAAGGATGTTACAATGCACTGTACTTTCACCAGAAAGAGATGTTACAATGCACCACATTTTCAGTGGAAAGGGATGTTACAATACACTGCACTTTCACTGGAAAGGGATATTACAACGCAATGCACTTTCACTGGAAAGGGATGTTACAATGCACTGTACTTTCACTAGAAAGAGATGTTACAATGCACCACACTTTCACTGGAAAGGGATGTTACATACACTGCACTTTCACTGGAAAGGGATATTACAAAGCACTGCACTTTCACTGTAAAGGGATGTTACAATACACTGCACTTGCACTGGAAAGGGTTTCTTGTTTTTATAATGGCAATCTCCGATTTATCGAATGCTGACAGTGACTCGTCACAAAGGTCTGATGGCTACTGATCAATGTGTGCCCTATTGGCACTTCTGGTCCAAGTACATGCTTCATTTCATATTTTCCTGTGCCTATAGTAGCAACAATCTGAAGCCTTGCATAGCCCTCCCCCCATCCCAACTCCTCCCCCCACCAAAATGTTTGTATGAATAGATGAATGGATAGACAGACAGATAGATAGATGTAGATATAGAAAGACAGATATGGATACAGGCAACAGCAAAGAAAAAGAGAAAAAGAACAACAGCTGAATCACAGAGAGTGAAGAGAAGAGCAAATGTACAGAAGACAAAGCCAAAGAGAAAAAAGAGAAAAAAAGAACAGCAGCAGAATCACAGACAGTTAAGAAGACCAAATGTACAGAAGACAAAGCCAAAGAGAAAAAAGAGAGAAAAAAAGAACAACAGCAGAATCACAGACAGTTAAGAAGAGCAAATGTACTGAAGACAAAGTCAAAGAAAAAAAAAAGAGAAAAAAAAGAACAGCAGGATCACAAAAGAGTGAATAGAAGAGGAAATGCACAGGTCCCCAGGCATTCCCATCAAGGGGGCTGCTGTTTCTGCACCAGGATAACCAAGATACGTATCGCCTGTGGTGCCACTGCTGTTCCTGCTGTTCCTGCACCAGGTTAACCAAGATACATGTGGTCTGTGGTGCCACTGCTGTTCCTGCTGTTCCTGCACCAGGTTAACCAAGATAAGTATCACCTGTGGTGCCACTGCTGTTTCTGCTGTTCCTGCACCAGGATAACCAAGATACATGTGGTCTGTGGTGCCACTGCTGTTCCTGCTGTTTCTGCACCAGGATAACCAAGATACATGTGGCCATGGACCAATGCTGTTCCTGCACCAGGATACCAAGATACATGTGGTCTGTGGGCCACTGCTATTCCTGAACCAGGATAACCAAGATACCTGTGGCCGTGGACCACTGCTGTTCCTGCACCAGGATAACCAAGATATATGTGGCCTGCAGTGCCACTGCTGTTCCTGCACCAGGATCACCAAGATACATGTGACCTGTGGTGCCACTGCTGTTCCTGCACCAGGATCACCAAGATACATGTGCCCTGTGGTGCCACTGCTGTTCCTGCACCAGGATCACCAAGATACATGCAGCCTGTGGTGCCACTGCTGTTCCTGCACCAGGATCACCAAGATACATGCGGCGTGTGGAATCAATCGAACATTCAACCTTTGTGTCTTTTGCCTGCCTGGTGCCACTGAACGTTTGTTGTGTTTGTTTCTGGTCTGTGTCCCACGCTTCCTGCCATCTCAGTCATGTCACCTTCACGACATTCAATCCAGCTACCCCTTACACAGCCACAACCAGATGCTCCTGTCGCAGCCTCAGTGCCAGCAGTCCACACGCAGCTCTCACTGTCCAGTCATCAAGAAGCCACTCATCAGAGGTAACACACTGCACCACAGGTTAGAAAGTCTAAGGGTGCTCAATAATGCCCATTCTTATCCAGCATGTGCAGGACACCTTTCTACAAAGCCCCCTGCCCCTGACAATAACTGCCTTGTCATGGGTCCAGTGAAAATGAGCATCCCATTCCAGAGGGCGCCACCATGTCCCTCTCCCAACACCCCATGCAGGTGCCAAACACCAAAGACTTTTGACAAAACAAAACTGATCACAGACTGAGATGTGGAGAAGAAATAAAAACTGAGAGCACCACAAGAGCATGGTTTGAAATGCCACAA
This sequence comes from Conus betulinus, assembly GCA_016801955.1. Classification (NCBI taxonomy): domain Eukaryota; kingdom Metazoa; phylum Mollusca; class Gastropoda; order Neogastropoda; family Conidae; genus Conus; species Conus betulinus. Next base: position 6,948 of record JADBJO010004386.1, on the reverse strand, counting down.
AATTTGAGATTTTTTTTTTTTTAGTTTTGTAGGATGACTGATGAGGATAATTAAAATGATACTATGGAGATCCACTTTTGGTCTGAAGCAACAGAGCACAGCTGTACCCTGCACCTCCCTCCCTATCCTGGCATCAAGCAGACTAAAGAGACACAGCCACCTCCAGTGCTGCTCAGGACATTCAGACACACTCTCAAAGACCCATCCACTGAAAGGCTGCAGCTAGACTGTTTGGTTCCAGTCTTCTCACCTGGCTAAGAGCCAGCAAAGACCAAAACAATCTCACAATTATCAGTCTCTGATGGGATTCAAACCCACAACCCAACCAAACCCGAACCCCAAAATGCTAACCACTGCACAACAGTGAGTTCCATGAAAGCGTTTCATGGCCTACACATGACCTGAAGCCCTGTGCTTACTCACTGTTGACTGAAAAAACAACATCTTCACTTCTCAGACAGATGATTTATAGTAAATGCAAATTTCTTAATATCTAAAGGACACTTTTACATTTTGAGGGTGTACTGAATATGAAATTTCAACAAATGACCTGAACCAGAGATTTCTAGACATCCCATTGTCTCTATGCATTACTTACCATGTGATTCCATCTTTGATGTAATAAATCAGACACTCTGACATCAGTGGGTCTTCATTCAAATTCACCAAATGCGGGGTCTGTAAATTTACACACACACACACACACACACACACACACACACATATGCACACACACACACACATGCACACACACACACACACACACACATGCACACACACATGCACACATGTGCGCACACACACACACACACACACACACACACACACACACACACATGCACACACACACATGTGGTCACACACACACACACACACACACACACACACACACACACACACACACACACATACACACTCAGCTACAGATAAGTGCTCTTTAATAACATATATATCAAGGAAGTTGGCAAGACAGGAAAACACAGACAGAGAAACATGGAGAGAGAAATTGACAGGAAACATAATATGAAATCAGAAACATTAACAGAAGGCACACACAAGCTGGACACTCAGCATTAGCCTTATATAACGTAGTGCCAAGGGGCACAATTCTGCTCATAACAGCAATGACTAAAACAAAGAAGTGCTCATATGTTCGTCATGGAAAATTTTGTATAAATGAAGATTTTCTAGGATTTCTTAAGTAACACCAATAGTGTAACACTACTCACATCACTGTGGTATTTGTGCACATCTTCCAACTGATAATAACATAATCATTTCAGTATTCATCATTGCATTCATCATTTAGATTTTTTTCCCAGCTTGGAAAACAAGCTTGGTGTTTTTTTTCTTCTTTCTTTCTTTCCTTCTTTTTCTTTTTTTTTTTTTAAATTCAAACTTTCTTTTGCATTTTCCACCATCTGAGAGTACCACTGTCGCTGTTTTAATTCTGATGTAAATACAGTACTTGTGTTATTTCCAATTATCTGAGTAGTAATAAAAAAAGATGGTCTACTGAGAGGGAAATGGGAAGGAAGGGGAGGGAGAGAGACAGATAGGGGGGGAGGACACAGTGACAGATAGAGAGAGAGAAAGTAAATAAGAGAGAGAGAGAGAGAGTGAGAAAGAGGCACAAAGAGAGGAGAGAGACAGCTTACTGGTAGACAGAATGAGAGAAAAAAACAATGACAGTTAGCAACATGAAAATGCTGACAGAGGTATGAAAAGAAAGACAGCAAGAGATTTACATGGAACAGAAGAACACTTCACCTTTTTGGGGAGAGAAGACACCAATCGTGCCGCCATCCTCCCGGAGAGCCACACCCATCTCTGCTAGCACTGCCTCCCTCTCCTTGCGAATTTCCTCTGTCCTACGTAGCTTCTCTTCCCACGATTCATTGAGCTCTGCAATTAGCTTCTCACTCTCCTTCAGTCTCTCTATGGCATCTTCCCCGCCCTCGATCGTCACTGAGGACTGACGTGACCTTGACCCTGATCGTGCTCGCTGTTCCTGTATCTCCTGGAGGGTTTCTGGGCAGAAATGCAACCGTTTTCACTGGAAGACTGAAATATGACAGAAGACTGACATTCTCACACCTTAGGCCTGTGTCACACCATGTGTTCAGCTGAGGCACTCTTTGGAAAGGCTCAACAAATGTACGGCAACGCCCATTGTTAAGCTGTTTTATTTTTCTACATGTCACATGACAGAACATTCAAAATGCAACTGAATTTACAAAAACCAAACAGAACAAAAGTGTTGATTGGTATACTATACAGCAAAACATCACCTGCCTTTAACTCTGGGTCAAGTTAGTTTCATTGCATAAATTAAATGTTAAAAAAGGATCAGCAATTTTCACATGCCCATAGCTCTGGGTCAAGTTAGTTTCACTGCATAAAAATAAATGTTAAAAGAGGATCAGCAATTTTTTTTTCCGTCCCAGTTTCCAACATCCATCTCCATCCATCTCCATGCCACAGGTTAAGTGGCCTTAGCATAGCTCAACCAGATCTAGTTGCAAAGTGAAACGACTGCAGGCGGAAATCTAAACAAATCTTAAATAAATGTCAGCGAACCGCCCAGAGAAACGTGGACAAACGAGTCACAAGACAAACCACAACGCGTTTCAACCTCTTAGGTCTTCTTCAGGTGCAACAAACATGAAACAAATAACGAAAATGCACTTAGCTTTGATCGCGATCAAAGCTAAGTGCATTTTCGTTATTTGTTTCATGTTTGTTGCACCTGAAGAGGACCTAAGAGGTTGAAACGCGTTGTGGTTTGTCTTGTGACTCGTTTGTCCACGTTTCTCTGGGCGGTTCGCTGACATTTATTTAAGAATAGCTCAACCAGATTTTACCATCACAGACATTTTCATAGGCCTATATTCCTGTCAGCTGTTTGAGTTAAACTCTGGTTCACATTCTCAAGAGATGATTCACAACTCTAAAGCATGCTGTAAAACAAAAAGAAATTTAAAACAATTCCAAAACATCTTCGAGACAAAACAAAGTCACACACTGAAAGAAGAAAAAAAAAAAGCATGTTGCAAACTTGAATCATGCTGTCTGGAAATTACTGTCACATTGGCCTTTTGCATGTGTGTGTGTGTGTGTGTGTGTGTGTGTGTGTGTGTGTGTGTGTGTGTGTGTGTGTGTGTCTGTGTGCATGCGTGCGTGTGCATGTGTGTGTTTGTCTGTCTGTGTGTGTGTGTCTGTGTGTGTGTGTGTGTGTGTGTGTGTGTGTGTGTCTGTGTGTGTGTGTGTGTGTGTCTGTGTCTGTGTGCATGCATGCGTGTGCATGTGTGTGTTTGTCTGTCTGTGTGTGTGTCTGTGTGTGTGTGTGTCTGTGTCTGTGTGCACACACACGTGTGCATGTGTGTGCGTGTTGTGTGTGTGTATATGTGAAAGCATGCACGAAGACTTGTGTGTGAGTGTGTGTGAAAACTTGTGTTGCATGTACTGAATACATATTGTAGAAACATGGAGGAAACACAGCACTGCATGCAGTGAGGAGCTTGATCAATGAGTAACAGAAAGCAGTGCTACCTGTTCAAATCTCAACACCCAGGAGACTGATTCAATGACTAACAAAACACACACAGCAGTGCTACCTGCTCCAATCTCAATGCCCAGGAGACTGATTCAATGATTAACAGACACACACAGCAGTGCTACCTGCTCCAATCTCAATGCTTAGGAGACTAATTTCAAGAGTAAACACACACATACACACACACACACACACACACACGGCAGTGCTACCTGCTCCAATCTCAATGCCCAGGAGACTGACTCAATAAGTAACAGACACACACACACCAGTGCTACCTGCTCCAATCTCAATGCCCAGGAGACCGATTCAATAAGTAACAGACACACACAGACACCAGTGCTACCTGCTCCAATCTCAACGCCCAGGAGACTGATTCAATAAGTAACACACACACATCCAGACCTGCCAACCCCCTAAGAGACCAATGAGTAAGAACTGAAGCTCAGTGAGGCAGAAATGTGTAATTTCAGAGAGCTAAGAGTAATCAAGCGTGACACTTACCTTTTTTCAAACAAACACGATGCGATGAAATTGTTCACACAATTTTGTGTGAACTTTACTTTTCTTCAAAAACAAGCTTTTTTTTTTAAGTGTTACAAGAAATCTTTACAAATTATGAAAATGTAGAATACACTGGAAACACATATGCGAACATATGCGATGACACCTTTGTTCTTGCCAGTCATCACATTTGCATTATAACAAACCAAGGACAGGCAGTTCTGCCATGGCACACCAAGGCCTGATAGTGCGCCAGAAAACAACCTCAAAAATGTTCTCTCTGTGGCAGACTCTGTGCATGTGGGGTTGGCTATCAGCTCAGTGGCGACTGTGTCATTTTTTAAGTATCGCACCACCCCAGGAAAGAATTTGTACCCCCCCCCCCCCCACTTCCTGACTTCCATCAGTCCCCAACACAAAACAGTCCATTCTGCAGTCCCCTATGGCAAGGGTCCTCACAATGTGTGTTGTCTTTGTTCGACCACTCTTGAACTGTTTGGCGATCTCCGAATCTGAGAACGCTTCTTTAAGAGCGATGTTGTGCTCGACGAAAAATCTGGAACCAATGCTTCAGCCCGAATTACCCTTTTCCTCATTTCATCCTCTTTTGAGGTGTCTACAGTCTGAAAAAAAACTGTGTGATGCTGAAAAAATTTGCCGCGTTTGAGGAATCGATGTGCTTGCATGACTCAAGGTGACGCTTCACATCCACCATCCCGCCATGGGAAATTGTGAAATCCAACTCGCAAGTGGTACACCTTCCACAATTTACACCTTTAGCCAAAGGTTGTATGCAGGGGAACTTTTCTGAGTATTCTTTTCGGGACTTTTGACCAAGGTTTTTTTTCTTTTTCACATCTTGTCCAGAACTTTCTGCTCCATGTTTTGACATTTTCGTAGCTACAACTTCAAAAGGACGCCAACTTCGCTGAATAGTAAAGATGGTAAAATGAACGGCGCATGACCAGAAATGCTTCCTGAAGATTACTGGTTATACGCACGGCATCATGCGTGTCTGTACATAAGCCGATTTTTTGTCCGTTTTTTGTTGTTGTTTTTAACTTTCAATGTGTAATTTTTTTGCTAAATGCGTAAGGGCTTAAGATTTATCCATTGGGCATAATAAATTACGCGAAATGCGTAATGGTTGGCAGGTCTGCACATCAGTGCTATCTGCTCCAATCTCAATGCCCAGGAGACTGATTCAATAAGTAACAGACACACACACACAGCAGCCCTACCTGCCCAAATCTCAATGCCCAGGAGACTGATTCAAAAAAACTGACACACACAGAGCAGCCCTACCTGCTGCAATCTCAATACCCAGGAGACTGATTCAATAAGTAACAGACACACACACAGCAGCCCTACCTGCTCCAATCTCAATACCCAGAAGACTGATTCAATAAGTAACAGACACACACACAGCAGCCCTACCTGCTCCAATCTCAATGCCCTCAGAGGCCAGAAGCTCCCTGAGTCGCGACACCTCTTCCTTCAGCTCCCGAATCAGCCGTGCATTGGGATCTTCATTGACCACCGCCTTACACATGATCTGTTTGGCACGGTCCGCGTACCTGCCCAACACCAACCCCCGCATCCAATGAGCAGAACATCACAGCAGAACACAGTAATCTTTGATGCTTAAGACTGTTCTTAACAAATCAAAATATTAGTTAACAGGTTTAAAAGGAATTTTACTACTAAAAGTACTTTTGTGATATATTTACCTCTCCAAACAAATGTCTTATTTCCACTATACATGGAACAAAGCCATATATTAGGATTCCCATAAAAGATTGAAAATGAAGAACGGGAAGCTAATTCTATGCTTTAACCAACAATTCAACAGACATAATCTCCCTTTCTGGTTCACAATATTCCACCTGAGTGATCAAATTCAGGTTTCGCCCCTTTTCCGCACTGTGAAGAGGAGGAAGGGTGTCCTATTATTTGGACAGGTAAGTATATCATAACACTACCTTTAGAAGTAAAATTTCTTTTCTTCATACTTACATGTCCAAACAAATGCCTGAATATCAAAAAAGATGCGAGGAAATTCCACCCGAGAAACCAGTCCCAATCAGACTCCCATATGCACAAGGCTGACCATAATTCAATCTCAGAGTTTGGTGCCAAACAGCCAAACTCTAAGTCTGGGCTGTCCCTTGGTGATTAAAAGATGGTCTGCTTTTCCTCATGGCTCCAAAACTCAAGACCCAAATATGGAAAATTAATAAGCTCAGGGTCAGGAAAAGGAGAAGACCCAGGCAATCGGACCTTACACACAACATGTTATTGATTGCTGCCTAACGGGCAGAGGTGGCTCACAGCTGAGACACAGCCTTTATCAGACTGTGGGCATAGTTAGGACACAAGAAGGACCACAGGCAAGCACACTGAAACAACAGAAATTTAAAACATGCACAAAGAAAAAACAGGGGCAGATGCTTCCATCATCAAGCAAATAAATGGGGTGAACCACTGATCACTGTAAACCAAGTGGGTTTAAAGTATACAAAGAACCTGTGGTGAGTCTAAATGTTCAGACACTGGTGTTAGCAAGTTCACAGGGACTGCCCATGAAAGGGTCTGGTGGAGCCTCTGGAGGGTGATACTCACTCCAACTGGCTCCACCACTGAGCAATTACCATTAGGAAATAAGTATGCAGTACTCCACCACTGAGCAATTACCATTAGGAAATAAGTATGCAGTACTCCACCACTGAGCAATTACCATTAGGAAATAAGTATGCAGTACTCCACCACTGAGCAATTACCATTAGGAAATAAGTACACAGTGTTCTGGCTCCACCACACAGTAATTACTTACTGTTGGAAAATAAGAACCTACTTCTGAGTGCTCCCTTCAGATTGCCAAATCTTGT